>QNGE01001936.1:31735-91307 GCA_008508345.1 Paragonimus westermani | reverse complement strand
GGCTGCTCGTGCTGTCCGCCATCCACCCAATGTTGGCCTTGACCGTATTCCAACATCGTGTCGAGATGTTCCTCTAAAGGTTGGAAAAACCACGCCTCCGATCTGGCCGTCTGTCGTATTTTGCCTGCCCTGCCTCGCCCGTTGGTCCGATCCAGTCGAGCGATGACTCATCTGTTCGCGCACGTTGTTCTTGATCCGATCGCAGCAGGCTTTTGAACATACCTCCCCGCGTTGAGATATTCGGCCGAGCGTTCGAAAACTCGCACCTCCGACCTGACAATCCACCACAATCTTACTTCGTTTGTACCTTGACGTTTATTCATTCGTCATTTTGTCGTCAGCCCCAAAACCTATCAAGCAGTGTGTGTGATCGAATGGTGCGAATTAACTTTGTACACGCTGTTAATTTTGGATAGAGGAAACTAATCATCTCACATTTTTTGCAATCCACAGGAAATAGGTTGACCACAAACTTCCGTGATTTAAGTACTTTTGCAATTCTATTTTCTTAGTTTGCATAGGTAGTTCGCAGAGTCCAGCAACAATCTGCGCATTATTCGTACAGACCACATTCCTAAGATTTTTCCCTTTCAGAGTAGCATAGGTCACTGGCCGTCTCATTGGTCGCCGCAGACCTTGAGCGTGTTTGCTGTCCAGCGCAGTTTCCATCAGATTGCCTAGTGCACAGAGCGTTTCGTGAGTGTCCGTTTAGCTCAACAGATGACCAGGTTTGAGTACCTAACCTTTGCACAAATCTTTGTGTGCGTTCTGCATTCTCTAACTGACTGCCAAGACATTGCTGCATTGATATCGATTTATCTGTAGGCTGCAACGCTGGTCGATCGACTGGCTGTGTCGTGAAATCGGGCCAGCCGAATTGAATTTGAACTTGGAATTCAAATTGGTTCGCGCGCCCTCATAGACAAGCGAAGCAACAACGGCAATTCCAGACATGTAGCTGTGTGATGACAACCCAGTTTGTCACCCATTTTGAACAAGCATCTGAACTTACTACATACTTTGACGAGATTTGACATCATCTAAACATTACGCATGGTGATTTGTGAGACGCGCTTCATTGGTCCAAGAAGATGGCACAGGTCACTAATCTACACATTAGCCTACTCTACACTTTTTTATAACCTTTAAAAAGCTGAATACCTAGGTTCCGTTTCACTGCCAGGTTTAGTTATGGTGTTGTCTATTGGTAGTTGTGAAATCATGACTCGAACTTGATAGCGTTTTTGACACAGTGGAACCCTTTTCATCCGACTGCTTGTTAGTCGCCTGATTGGTTCTAAGTGGTTAGTACACAATCGTTTTCTACTTCCATAGTATGGAACGCGTCACATAATCATTCTAGCAAAACTGTCACATTCGATCGAAAGGCGGTCCCGTCTTACAGTTTGTGCATTAAATATTTTAGCGAAATCCGATAGCCTAGTATGTATCTTCAACATATTGGTTCAAGCAGTTACGCTGTATGAGTGCTTGGATGAAGAAAGTGGACACAGTTGTAGCAAAAATACAAATTGATTGGGTCATCGGTTGAAGTTAGCAGGACAGTTACTGTCTCTCCTTTGGAGGCGATCGGAAAACCTGATCATTTCTCACAACCGAAAGTGGTTGAGCGTTCAGATTTGAGAATTCGGTCGTGCCTAATGTGAGGTCAACGGCGCAGTAGTCAACACGGTTGCCTCATGAAAACGTGGCAGGAGTTCACATCCGGGCCGTGGCAAGGACATGCACTACTGACGAGCTCTAATGAGAGTGGGACACCTGTTTAGTGCTTCTTTTCGAAAGACGCCGACTGGGAAGTCTTTGAGAATGCGACAGCTATGATCAATTGTGGGTGATGTTCAGTCTGTACGAAAAACCAAAAGTCCCCTACTACTCACCGCTAAACTGATATACGTCTGATTTATGTGCATTGAGTTTAAGAACTCATTGAATTGCTATCAAGTCTCTACGTAACATTCTACGGCAACAATAGGGGACAGTTGTATCATGATAGGCTGGGGCCCTAAAAGGTCGTGAATTCAATGGATTAGACGAATCACTTGTACCAAAAGTAAAGTGTCAAGTTCATGGCAGTCGTAGTACATTTCTAACGTAAACAGTGTGCTCGTCACAACCGCTGATGATTGATGCAATTACGCGTCAGTTTTTCAACGATTTTGATTGAGGTGGTGTTCCTGCAGACTACGACGTTCGCCATTCCACTTATAACGCGCAGTCGAAACCAGCATGTGCGCATGGATTAAATTTGAAGTGAGTAACAGAGCGTGCTGCTGTGATTTCGGCACCGTTTTAGTTTACGTTTGCATAAGTCGTGTGCTTGGTTTACTGGGCCTTTGGCTCATGCTTGTTAATGCTGTTTCCCCTTATAGGACTGTTGATAGAACCCCTACTTCGGAGGGGCATTTCTTCTTGGTGTCTCCACATTGCTCTCAAGTTTCTCCGCAAGTGGTACGGACAATCAGAGTAAGAACGGCCGGTCTACATGTTACACATTACCTCACTACCTTTGCTATCAATTATAGCAACAAAGATGGTTGTTTCCCATAAGCTGAATCAGCAAGTAACCACGGCCCAGTTACAGTTTTGTGGACGATAACCTGGATGCTAAAGATCTGCGGTCAGGTTGACTACGATTAGCCTAACTGTCTCGAACATCCGACCTATCTTGATCTGATTAAACGATCTTCGATGCGCATGGTGTATTTCAATGGCAGTCCATTTTTCCTGTAGTCTTCTGCCCATTTTTTCAACTGGTTTAATTGGCCCCATTTGGTGAATTATCTGGGGAAAAACTGTGAGGTCATTCTCGAGTCTTCCTAGACTTGGTATGCAAAGCAGTTGTCCACGATATTAATGTGTCACACAGGTATGAAGTAAACCATAAAAAGGGAGAAAACAACCATACCAAAGATGTTCACTCTCAAGCCACCATTTGGCGATCGGTTTTATCTGACTGACTCTGCTCCGTTAGTTCAAGCTGGCAATGTATCCAAAATTTCAAATTTTGCTATCACCCCGAAAGTAACAAATTTCGGTCTACAGTGAATCGAGTATTCTCACTTTTTGCCAATTCTTTTCACTGTGCTGCAGGTTCGGCTCGGTCCGGTCCCATCAACGTTTAACTCTAGACCTGTTTGCATGATTCATCACTCGGAGTGTCTGAAGCTCTACAGTGACTTTATCACATCTCGGTATATTTGTCCAACCTTCTGTCTCTACCTGATTGCCTAGCGTATCAAATAAAGTTGACCCAACTGCCTCTACGCTACAATAACGTAGAAACGCTAGCTGCGGAGGTCCATGGACATTACCTGCCAAGTCGGTCGGTTTCCTGTCATAGAGTGCGGGTTAGAAACGTTGTCCGGCATTGTGCCGTAATCAGTCATGAGCCTACAGCAGCAAGATTCGTGACTTTTCTTCTCTGACACATTGAGTTCCTTTCAGCCACTTCATCAGAGCAGAAAGAAGACATATTGCGTGATATTAACATTTCGTTTACTCTCAGTCGCAAACGTAAAACATGCCAATTATATATCTGACAAGAGCTAGACACGCCTACAACCACACCATGTCTTATGTAATCACGACCATGGCAATCCGATAGATTGCCTCAACCAATTTTGTGCACATGACGTCATCGATCGCTAAACCCATCATAGCAACAGGTCACCAATTTGACCCATTAAACTTATTCAAGATACTGTTGCGTAATCGAAACCCAAAGTTATTGGCTTTATGCGAAGCGATGCTCAGCCGCACTTACCAGCCGTCGTCATGTGCACAAAAGTGGTTGAGGCAACCTATCGGGTTGGCATTGTTGTGATTACGTAAGGTTTGGTGTGGTTGTCGGCGTGTCTAGCCCCTGTTTGACCTTTCTTCTCCCTGAATTTCCCGTTTCACCTTAAATTATTGATCCTTAATCTGTCTGAACCATTTGAAACAGTTTGTTCCCCTGATGAACTTGAGTAAAACAACGAGAAGACGCAATTCATGTGATGTTCTCCGGAGTAACATTTCGTACACTGAACACAAACCGGTCAAAATTCCACACTGTCAGTTTTAAAGATAGCCAAAGCTATAGTGCTCAGGGCTGCTAATTGAAGCAGAAGGCGTTTGTAGCCATCGTCTCGCTCTGTCAAGCGCCCCATCACGTGTCAAACCGTCTAGTCAAGTGATGCCCACTGTTCCAACCTGCACCACCGGCCCAAAAACTCTTCCGTATCCGAACTCACGCACACGCACAGTCACCATCTACACACCCAGCCAACTGGATGGCTCCAACTGGATGTGTTCGGGGCAGAGGACCACACGGGCAGGTGGAACGCGGATCGGGACGGTGAAGAAATGACAACCGAACAGGGCGCGGCACGGGCTCGACGAGCGCTATCAGATAAGGCCTGTAACGCCAATTCCGACAATGATGACACCAAACATTTATTTTGTCTTACCACTGACTGTCATCAAGATATGGTTACTAGTTATTTGTTAGTGGTTAGGAGTTTCAGTACATGTAATTTGCACCAACAATTAACTGGCGAGGTTAGTCGCGCGTGATACTGGTTGAAGAGTGGTTAATTCGGAAGTGTCCCAGAAGCTTGGTCAACCTAGCCAACAAAGGTACTTGTGTGTTTGGATTAGTTTTGCGAGATTAGAATGATAGTTTGCCTCATTAGGCTTGAAATGTTGTGTGTGGACCGTTACGAAAGCATACGACTATCCCAATTCGCCAGGTTATTTTCAGGCTGATGCGGCAACCCAAAGTTACCTGATCACAGATTACATTTGGTGAGGTAAACAAAAGTGAGTTTCAGCTCACAGTAATCGAAACTGTGCTTGCTACTGATGCACCGAGGTGGTTTCCTTCAGTTTCATATTCTTCAACCGCGCAGCTGGGTTTAGCGTCCGTGATGGACAACTTCGAATCGAGTGATGATCTGTGGTCACAAGAATTTATTTTCGGATGCTCTAACACTTTCTGTTACCATTCAGCCACGGAATGTCATTTTCTAACAGGAAAACACCTGAATTAATTCGCCCTAGACAACGGTGGAACAATCAGTTCGATAAATGCCTTGTAGCAACTACTTTCCTTTGTAATGGGGATAGACGGTCGCGCCATACTACTCACACCACTATTCAGTAGCAGTTTGGATCGAAATGATCGCGGGATAAATACGGCAGAGATACGGAAAGGATCATTGGAGAGAAGAATGACATGGAATGGCTTCCGCCACATGACGGAACTGAGACATGATGTCTAAAGCGACTGGAGCATCCTCAGATGAGGGTGGCGTGCAAATGAGCGTTTCTGTTCGTAGTCCCGTTGAGACGCTTAAGTCGTGTGTTGGTTTTCCAAATA
Source organism: Paragonimus westermani (assembly GCA_008508345.1). NCBI lineage: Eukaryota > Metazoa > Platyhelminthes > Trematoda > Plagiorchiida > Troglotrematidae > Paragonimus > Paragonimus westermani. Next base: position 85,927 of record QNGE01001936.1, on the reverse strand, counting down.
AACAAATTGTGTGCCATCCGCATTCTGGGTTCACAACACCTAAACCGGTCAGTTCACATTAGTTTCACTACATGCAAATGCATAATGAAGGGCTATTCACATGACAGCCGTCTAACTCATGAGTATTGCAATTAAGATGCACAGTAGAATCGTTAGTGGATACCGGCATGAACCGTTTGAGAAATACTGCTTGAACAGTGAATCCACTGGATCATTTGGTGGGCTGATAAATGAGCCTAGATATAACATTTCTGAGCGGCCGGTGTGGCTTCAGGGACCAGTTGGCAAAGCGCACATCGACTTTTGACATGATATTTCTGTCGTTGAATCGAATCCAACCGAAGTCCGAATTTTTCGCCATCAAGCCTATTCAAAAACGGTTAGCTGGCAGCACGATCTGGCGACTGTGATGCCAACTAAGTGAAAGCGCATGTCGGGTTCTGAAAGCGTTTGATGATTACGTGACCAGAAGATATTGGGACCATAGAGCAGTCTGAAGGAACCGCCGCAACGCTGTGTGCTCGACTACGTCGTGTCTATTTTCCATAGTTCTTTTTCTATGCGGGGCACTTAGAGGTCTATGGGTCCTTACAAAGAATGGTAAAGTCTTTTGCCTGTGCATTCCCCTCTCCGATAAAAAATTATGTTGGACGGTCTATAGATGTGAGGAAAAAGTGAATGAAATTAAATAATATTTGAAATCAATGGAATGTACTGGCTGCAGTCGTTTAAACAAAAAACATCGAAACACGCTAAAACAACATTCAAACAGGCATACACAGTTGATGACCTGTGAGACTCACCTAGAAAGACGGTTAGGAAATCGGTAGTGTAGGGTGTCTCACATATGCGCCGACCGAGTAAAACATGCAGTCAATTCAGCTGTGATCACGAAGTCAGGCAATGCGTTCCAACGTGAACAGACCCAAACTGTGAAGCAGCTCTGTCTGCAAAGTAACCTGCCTGCTCTACTACTCAGTTGCACCGAGTAACCTCTCAACCAGTCATCCGTATTGAGTAGGAGGAATTGTGCTGTTAGATGACTTCGGCTACTGAGTAGTTTGTGGGTGAGAATTAGGTCTCCTCGACATATCTGCAATCTACTGGGAATTGACCTGATTCGGCCAGTGTTTCCGAACCGCATAATCCTTCTAGTGACCCACCTCCGAACAATCCCAGTGAGTGTCGAATCATTCTTAAGATAAGAAAGGCAGATGTGCATGTTGGTTTCCACGTGTTGGCGTATTGTGGAAATGAGCATGATGAGAATCACTTCAGAATGGAACGGTCGACAAGTTCTTCGCAGAGGGTTCAGTGTTATATGTACGTTTTTAACAATCGCAACACAATTCGCAGGCACACTCGAACTGTATGCTATTATGGTCCCTATGTCCCTTTCGCAATCCGACACGAGCAGCTTCATGTCGCCAATGTATTGGTCAGTATGGTTTTGCTGGTGAATGTGCATGACCTTACACTTGTTGACATTGAACGTCAAGTGATTTTCTACGGACCACTGACCTGGGCAGTTCAAATCGTCTTATGAGATCACCGAATCTTCCGCGTGCTCTACTAATCCCCTGAGCCATGTGTCATCGGCGTGTAGCAACATGGGCGATTTGATCACACTGGATAGTTCAAGAACGAAACGAATGAATAACAGGGTTTCTAAGACTGTTCCTTACGGAACGCCACTGTTCGCTGGAAATCACTCTGACGGTTGTCCATTCACGTTGGCGTTGAACCTACATTCGGTTAGATAATCATCTAGCCAGGTGAGTTGACGCTCATCAAGACCATAACCATTCGGTTTCTGCAGTAAGATTGGATGATCAACCTTGTCAGAGGCTTTGGAAATGTCGAGATAAACCGCGTCTCTGGCCAATCCTGCGTCTGCAGTCTTCGTCCAAACATCCTGAGTAATTCGTAGGTTGATGGTGCATGAGCATTCCATGCAGAAGCCATGTTGCTCCTTGGTGATGAATTAGAGGTCTTCAAACGTTGGCCGGGAACGAGTCACGTAACAAGCTCTCAGTTACTTTAAAGACCACATATTTCACAGGGCCATCTCTGCACCCACCTTTGAAGATAGCAAAAATGACCGAAACCTTGTTATTTTCGTCTCGATTTTGAGAAAAATCACCGCAAAAGATGAGCAGTTCGTATAGTTCTGTCATGATACATGGATAAGTCAACCTAACCCACATTGCCATGGTCTTCTGTGCGGCTAACTACTCGGCCAGCTAATGCGTGATTGAAATATAAGCTCATCGTGTTCCGCCTTTTTCATCTAAATAGAATATCTTAGACAATTCGTTCACGTTACATTTTGAACTTTTAATTAAGGATCAGAACCCACATAGATCGCAGCTTTGCATTCAGGTAAAATTTGCGGACAGTCCCTTCCGGCGGAATTATTAGGTTCGAATGGTGATTTCGCTAAACCTCAGTGACAGTTTTAAGGAATACTATGCGTCGCTCAGAGTATACTAATTGGGTTCCCAAAAGGGAACACCGTAATAGTAAATAATGTTTTCGATAGTCGCATCCATTTTCACATTTTTTTGTGATTTCGGTTTCTACCTACTTTCGTTTGAGTCCGTCTATCCATTTTGCAATATCCTTGCCGGGGTTGAGAACACAACTCGTTCCGTGCCTCGCTAGCTTGACGTGATTCTCTGTACACCCTGTTTTCCAGGGTCGATACTAATACACGGGAGTCAACGCGCTGTGTCTTGGTTTTTCATTGTCGACCGGTTTTCGATAGTGAGTACTGACTGAGTACTATTCTGTTGGATCAGTTCTAACAAATCCTTAAAAAAATGATAGCCAACCACAATTCATAGGAAAAGTAAGGGATGAGGGAAACTGAGGAAGTTGATGTACGTCAGGGTCCTCAGTTCTTGACGGTCTAGAAAATAACAAACTGTCAGTGGTACAATCAATCCACCCAAACATGGTCGAATGAATTAAGCAAACGAGGGATGAGAAAATAGTCGGTGGATGGGATCACCTGGAGCAGACTACCAAACCGAACGGAACCGCCACCTACATAAACAGATGTTACAAACAGATGTGTATATGCATATAAGGTTTAAAAGAGGCATATAATAAGTAGTCGCAACGTCTCACTTTCATACTAGGATACGTTGTCAAACAAACAAATGTACCGGAATGAGATTGTTCTGCCGCACACCGTGTTCCCCTGCCAGTGTGCCTTCGCTTGTTTCTCGCTTCAGTGTCAACGATGCTGATCTCATGGCTGTCTATGTCTACGTTCCGATCGAACGAGTTCCATGAAGGGAGCTTCAAGTACAAACCATTCCGTTTTCATTTCTGTTCGTACGACCAATTCCACACGTTCCATGTTGACCTCGTAACCTGTGTCCGCGCCGTGGGGCCACAGCTGTGACCTAGGGTCGCATCGCTAGTTTGTGTTCGTGCATGCACGTGAACAACTGTTTGCCTGTCTATCCCACATACACAACCGAGACATGGGGTCACGCAGACAGCGCCAGATTGTCCACGTGGTTCTACACGATACTTAGAGTTTACCAAAGCTGAACGGAGCGTTGAGTTTGGCTAGTGTGCTATTTGGATGCCCAGTGGTTGGAGCATCCTTTGTAATATGTTCTGTGTCGTGAACATATGGCACCATCATTCGCGTTTTGGGTTCTGCATGTTCAGTTCTTGTGGACCCTCTGATAAGTCTACTGGGATGCCTGTGGTGAAAATCTACCCGATTCACCGCCTATCCAAATCCCGACACAACAGAAGATCTAACAGGGGTCCAATCCAAATGTCGTGTTAAAGCAGTAGACGAAGTCTCAATGTTACGCCTTCCGTTATTCGCTAATTTGCTTGTTCCCTATTGCACTAATTAACTTACAGTTTGTGACTTTGCATGTGCTAATACGGTCAGCTAATGATGGACTGTGATTTCTTCAATACTGTTGCACATTCATAAATTCGGCTTCGCATCTCATGAGTATGAACTGCTTACTGCTACCAGTACCAGGTTTTCTCCTCATTACTTGTGTGGTAGGTTTCAATTCAAGTACGATTTCCAGGGTTATTCGAAGTCCCTAATTCCGAGTATCACAGTACCCACTGGAAGTGAACAGTTTGAACAGATGTCCTCGTTTTTATCCTTTGAGTTCGGCTGCGCTGCAATGCGTGTCCGCATGTTGGAACAACGTTCACATCCAGTTATTAGGGCGATAGGGTGGATGGTTGCTGTGGTAATTGAGGATGATACCAGTTATCGGTTTACGATGGACAGTAGTTTCACGCTTGAAATCAGGTCTTCTTATGACCAGTACATCGAGGGAAGCTAGGCACGAAGTTTCTTCTTCGCATGTAAAGCTTATTCTATCTTTTATGGTATCCAAGTAACTGCCGTCGAACGATAGGTATGTATCAATGCAGGGCTTCACTAACTGAGTACATTCTTCTGTAGAAAGAATAATCTAACTGTGAGGATTGCCATCCTGATTTATCAGCGGATTCAAACTTTTTGCCACGAGGCCTTTCAGAGCATTGGTGAAAAGCAACGTAATATAGAAGGAAACCAGTGCGCCTCCTTGTTCCAACTCCCCGCCCTTAATCTGTCTTAAGAAATCACCCGAACTGTTCGCCTCATAGTTATTGTGAGATAGACAAGGTCGGAAACCACGAAAGAAGAACCTAACTAATTGGTATTTCGGGACCGTCCTGGATACAACGACTGGTCTCAGTGTCATTTGATCCTTGTAGACATTTGGTAGCTCGTGGCGCTGGTCCCCCGGTAGTTTCAAGATAATTAGCGTGTTTTCTTTTGATTGGTTTCTTTTTCTTCAGCGTTGTCACAGTTTGGGTCACTTGAACTCAAACCTTTCTCGTTTAACATGTTCATACATTTGAGAGTCTTTTAGAAGATCATTCACATTTTTTTATGTACTCCTGTATGTTCAATACTTCTACGGCACTGCTACTTTCTGTGGGTTGGATGACGATCTGGCCTCATTTTCATCAGCTGTTAAAGCACCTGTTGACTCTCGACTGGTCAGCTATTAATACAAATTTGTCCTGACAGAAAGTTATAATTGCTCATTCAAATCACTAGGTTTCAGTCCCGACTCAAAGGTGGGATGAATTTTGTCATGGACACAATTGGTGTTCAGATAGGTTGGATATTGTTTCTTAGGCGTTAGAATTCTTGGTTCATTTAAGCTTTCGTTTGTTTTGTTTCATTCTGCTGAAGTTTTGATAGGCTTTCCGGTTTTACCGATCCCTTTGGTACCAAGAGATTTGGTAGCCGCTTGTCTGAATTTTCAATACCCGCTCTGATATCCTATTAGAGTACGGTGTACATCATTAATATGCACAAGATGCGTTTACTTTTGGAAACCCTAGCGATGATTCTCGCATGTTCTAATCGAATCAGCGTATTGCATTTAACGCTTTTAGTGGAATCAAGTCCTTAAAAAACTTCCTTTCAGTACCATCTGAAGATAATATATTTAAGAGTTTATGAGCTGAACAATTTCACCCTACGAAGAGCAACTAGGGAAAATGTTATCCACTTTGATGTAATCATGATGACCATGACCCTGTGGTATAGGATGCAACAATCAGGATTGGCGTCTTGAAACTCATTCATGGGCCGTGATTGTGATTTCTACAGTGGGCGTTGTGCTGATAGATGGACTGAAAGTGACCTGTGTCACTTAATAGTTATGACGACAAATCGCGTTCAAACTACTCTTCCAGTCATTCCAAGAGCAGACATGGATGCACTTCAGCCAACTGCAAGTAACTGGTCGATTCCAGCTTAGAAGAAATAAAATGCATTAGCTGAGGAAGGTAAGCTGATCTTTGTGGAAGCAACTGCTGATTGGTTCGTGCTGGTTATACGACAAGTAAAAATGGACAGTGGTTAGTAGACTAACATAATCCTTAAGAGAAATGCTCAACTAATTTCACATTGGTTAGCTTCTGGTGTCTCTGAAGTGAAACCACTTTTGGACAGGCCAACATTAGCCACGGTCTTTTTGTATGAGCAGTTGATATGGAAACAACCCAGGTAAAATAATTTCCCGAAAAAACTGATTTACTTTCGTAGGCAAAGCGTATACTGTGTAAGTAACCACTACAGTCCGGGGACATAACAAAAACGGAGATTTTTTCTTTGTAACAATCAGAAAAGTATGGATGGCATGTCAATCATGATAACAAACAATCATCTGGGAATTTTGGGACAACCAACCACGCTGGAGAATGGCGAAGACAACTACTGAACAAACTGTCAGGGGTTTGAAACTGGCTGACAATTTTAATGTAGACATGGATGACAAAGAAGTCTTATTAGCAATTCAGCCAGCTTGGATTTACACGAAAGTTGAGGCCAATTTGCTTCTAACAACGGAGAAGCTGAATATTTTGTTTATCAAAAAGCCACTAATCGTTACGGAGTGTTTACGAAGAAAGCAGCATCCAGTAAGCTTTCTAGTTTGAAAATAGACAAAGTGGTCGATCAGCAGTTTAAGGACAATATTCCGACATGTGAGCGAGTAGAACAACGAACCAGCAATTCACTGAAGGAGAGGAGAACAGCAGTATAGACTTGTTTCTGAATCTAATATCTCAATCAGCTTAGTAAAAACACTCGCGGAAGGAAAAGCCGTAAGGCGTGTGAACAACAACATGAGTAAACTGATGGTATGAATCAGCATAAATTTTCGAACAGGAGTTGCCGATGTTTGTCAAAGATCAGAGTCTGCGATAGCTAATAACAGGGGTTCCCGAGAAGGTTGATAAGATCCAGCTCGGTTAGGACCTCATTACCCCAGTGTTCAGTTCTGTCTGTTGCTTTCGACTCGGGATTTAAGTTCTCCAGATAACAAAGTAAATTCATCTAGCCGTTCTGCATCAAGCGCTACTAGTTAGTTTACAGTGTCAACGACGTTCTGATCGGTGCTGATTACCAAACGTGACCTGAAAACCGATTACTACATTGATCCGGTTATCTCCTACACTGCGTCACAACTCCCTACTATCTTTTGGTGAACAGTGAGTCCATGCTGATTGAGCAAAAACAGTCAGCACTGTGTGCGCACAAGACAGTGAGTTTTTGGCCTACCTCATCCCCACCATTCAATCGGTGTTGCCATGCTTTAGTAAGCGGCCCATAAGACGAAGCAAACCACTGACATCGGGTAACACAAGTCTTCTTAAGAAATTCAGTGTCTGCATTGAATCTGGAGGATTTTGATCGCTTCAAACTGAACCCCACCGATATTCCGGTCAACCCACTTCATAAGGAAATACTAGACTCGAGTTTCGTTCTTACTGGAACTCGTCAGTAGTGCATGTCTTTGTCCGACCCTCGTGTTTGTGAAACTAGCGTGTTAATTGCTGATGAACTCCAATAAGGGCGAAACTTGAGTCTAATTCTTTCTTACGAAGTGAGCCGGCCGAAAGGTTTATCTGAATACGGCGATTGTGACCGAATGTGGGTTGTGTTCAATTTGAAAAAATCCTATATTGTAACACGGATATTGCAAACAAATTCAGATCCTGTCATGATCACGCATACGTGCATATATGTGTACCAAGAATTTTCGGTAACGTAACTTCGATGTTACACATACAAGTAAAAAGAGCGGCACATTATTGCAGATAACAGGTATGAAAATTTAGCCATGAGAATCCCTATGTCTAAACTCGAACAATTAACGCAAAGGTGCGTGCATTTCTATTAACAAGCAAGTTCTTTTGCAATTGAAGAGAAATATGCATCTACAAAATGACGGTCTCTACTTCGGTTTTATTGCTTCACGTTCACAAACGACTGAAGAATAACGATAACGTTCACGGCCATTAATTCGACCATCCGGTATCGAGTAGGTCATGAGGTCCCCAATCCAAAAAAGAGATATGACCGATAGTCACTAACGTGATAGAAGCTGCCTTTGATTCCCACTACTAGATCATCAAATTATCACCCCGTATTTTAAGTCGATGAGCTGGGGTTTGGACATACGAAGAATAACCCAGTTAGTAGAAATACTGAATAAGTGAAAATTCCCCTAGAAATCATGCAAAACAATTTTGATTTCAGCGAACAGAATTGTTTTCGGTAAATTTTCATTTCAGGCCAGTACAATTGTATATCAAATCAAGTAACAGAGAGAGAAGTTATTGGTCAAAAATAGTGCGAGAGTAAGGCGATTGAGTAAACGAAAAACACGACTCATAAATGAGGTAGGTTTTAGGAAGTCAGTGTTAACTTGGGTGAATTGGGGAGGACGAAATCAAACTATCGCGTGGGTTGAGTGCACGTGTTTGGTTATGGTATTCCCAAGGCCTGTTGCAAGTCCCGTCGCAACATTTCACTCAAAACGGACGGTGCCACTTAATCTGACAGATGATATGCCTAACAGTGCAGCCTCATTTTTGATCTATTCATTTGACTGCTCCTGTGGTTCACACCGTTAGGCGTTCATGGGAAAGAATTCGTGAACAGTGCTTAGCGTGGCTTTGCTCCGGAATGACAGAGGACATTACCTCATTCATTCTGACCCACCTGGTTGGCTGTGATCCACATATAGACACTCATAGGGCGTTTCGCATCGTCTACCGTGCCCCGGCTGCCGAGTCACGAAAGATCAAGTGGTGCATCCGGTCTATAAAGCTGAGGCGGTCGCAATCCGGTTAAGCCGACCGGATTTGTGCGTTCGCAAATGTCACACTATAAACAAAGAAAACAATCGGCTGCAATGCGCAAAAACAGCTACTGAAAATGACACGGAAGTCTGAAATGGAAAACTGCACACTCCTGACTAATGTAACGGACAACACTCGAATGCGATAACAGCTGAACCGTTTGCCCAACAGAATAGTGTTTTATTCACCGTAAATAATTGGAAACAAAATCGGTGGACCTAGGGATTACATGAAATATTCGGCAGTAAACTTACAATTTGGAGGAGAATCCGAACGTTCAGACAGGCAGGTAAAGAAAGTGGTGATGAGACTGGAAACTGGCCAATCGCTGTTTGACATTACTCATCGTTTTGTGTTTGTTGTGTAGATAACATGTAGTATATGAAAGAACTGAGAGTCTAAGTAGAGAAGGGATGAAAATGGGTGTGCAGTGCTGTTGTCGTGGGGGGCTTAGTACAGAAAGATTATTGAACGGATCAGTTGGAAGTCTTCGAATGAATTTAGTTCAGACGTTGCAATAAATAAAAGCAACGGGTAGGGCAGGAAACAGTAGGCTTGAAAGAGAAAGATGTCAATGAGGGCGCTGTAGACTGATGGAATAGTTCACCGAAATTCCCGTAAAGCACGTGAAGAATGGTAAACTTGGTGTAGCGAAGTGCAATCTATAGTCAGTGGGTTTTTTTTCAAACGAACGGGAGGAGTTGATGTAACGGACAAGACAAGACATCATTAACATGTTGTGAACAGCCTAGATTACTGATAGTAAAACTATGAGATATTTAACTGGTTTTGAAGCTGGCATAGTAGTTGACCCGATTAGAGAGTGAAAAGAGATATCTTCTCATCTTTCGCACTTGTAAGGAGTGAACATCTGTTCAAATATTCGGCTGAGCTGACAAGAGCCTGATCAAATGTGTGAACCCGAAAAGCACTTACAATGACCCCCTAAGGGATGAGGCATGGTGCGTCAATCGAAAGCCTAGAATCGCTTTCTGGTTGCATCTCATATTTAAATATATAAGACAGGTTGATAGCTGTTGACAAATCCGGTCAAGATCTACAAGACCGAACGGTCCAGTTGAGGAAACATTAATATAATTCAATCTCAGTAAATATGAACTCTTGAGGCTGCTCTTAATCTATGCAACCAAAAGCTGAATCAGCCAGCACTGAAACAGAATCGGTTGAAAGTTAAGGACAACGGTTCAGACCAGAAAACTACACAGATCAAAGCCCGCTGGTTTACCTTAACTAATAGTCTCCATCGTCATGACAATTACCATAGCAACAGCTCACGTTGTGAAGGGCGCCGGCAATCACCATGCCACCGATAATTTCTACACAAACCAGACTTATGTTGTGCTGTGCAACATTACTAGGAGAGAGGGGACCGGATTGATTGCTGGCTTTAGCGCACCGAAAAAAAATTCGATAGCGTGTAGTACTGAATCAGGGAGGCCACAATTATTTGGGCTTATCTGGGAATCATGGCATACAAAAAGTACTGATATAGTCAAAGATCGATTTTCGGATGAATACTTACAGATACATAACTGACAGTGACACAGCTGTGTTCAGTCCGATCGCAGATATTTCCATCATTCGTTAAGCAACTGATACACATAAAAGTAGCAGTTTACGTTAGCCGGTACAAAAGCTATACAAGTTGAATTTACACAGGTTTGTCTATCGTCTTAGATGATGCATAGGATTTAACCAGGGGGCAAACAAACAATTCTCCTGCCTCAAAAATCGCCAAATCCTCAGTTTTGAAACAAATGACATAAACCATGACGATAAAAGATGTTTACAAAACCCAGATACGAGTGAACAACTAGAGGTCAGCTTGCCAAAACAATCTTAAGTGACTGTTGTTTGAGTTTATCGATAAACATGCGAAGGAGTGACGTGTCGACCGATAAAATACACAGTACACGTTAGTTTTTCACTTACCGAATGATAAGAAGTCAGGTTCTTATGTGCTGAACAGCATACCTAGTGGAATACAATTTCATGATTGTGAAAGTGTAATTTAGCAAGATTTATGTCATCCATTTAGATAATAAGAATGCGGATGGCTCAGGTTGACATTCCTCACAGAGTGACACCGTGAAGACAAAAATGTGTGATCATCAGTTTCAGCTTACAACCGTACCGGCGGTTACTGAGTCTTGGGCTACCGTTGGTCCCAACAACGGTCCGCGAAGTAGTGAACAATAAGAAATGCAGGTGAGACGAGCAAAAGAGAGGAATGAAGGTTTAGGAAAGTAGACGTAAAAAGACAACGTTGTAGATACAGGTTCACCATGTGACAGAGTATTTCCGAACAGCGACGTGAACGGTCACGAATTCCCTAACAGGGTACAGAGCACCTATCAACCTTTCTAATGAAGACAACCAATACCTACACAGTTCGTGACCAGATCATCGCTTGGCAGCCTTGCCGTTTCTTCTAACCATCAGCAACTACAGTGGGGAATGTGCGGTACCACGGATGTCCCGTCCACAAACGAATTACATGACCCAACTAGCAAAACTCGTGCATTTTCACTACCGCCGCTATCATTCTTGAAAATGCCTCGATGGATTGCAGACAATTTTCTATTGACCAACTGGTGGAGACAACGGTAGTCGAAGACTGAGTGGTCCATCTCTCACACCCATGGACGAGGTGTCTGATTCATAGGGCAAAAGTGAGCAGACACATTCATTATAGACTTCGGTTGTAATCGACAAGCGGGCGTCCTCACGACCTCACAGGTGACGGAGGTTGGAAAATCGACTATATGCTCCCCTATCCCTGTAAATCCCCAGCCAGCAGTATGTGTCCTACTCTTGGTAAAACGGAATGCGCAATCAATTTGAGGTTTTAACTTTATGGATTAACGAAAAACGCTGCGACGAGTAATTAAATTAAGCGGTGACGTTCAAATCCGTTCGTTACAACCACATAACAAAATTGTGTGAAATAATTTTAGGATCAATAATATGCAAAAGAGGTAAACACATGTTTACAAGTTTTGCGGAAGATCAAAATTACGATGTACACACTATAGCATAAAATATGCACGTCATCACAAACAAATGGACGCCTTGGCCGTTACATCACATTTTTGAAGAAAAATGAAGTAGTCGTTCTTGACGTGTGCAATAATTACCGCGGTAACCACTGATGGGCCAATTACGTCCCAACAATATTTAAACTTGGTACGATTTTTACTCAGTGCTGGTGTTTTTAAGAGTAACCAGCAGTTTAACTGTATGTCAGGATGGTCTCTGTACATTTAGTTGGCAAAATCTGCAAGAGAGACAACCCTCGAATGGTAGGAATGATGGGTAGAGTAGCGGCAGGACAATTTCGATCCGATGACTATTGTCCATCTAAACAACGTGCTTGGCAAGCATACCTTGGGGGGTAATTGTAAGACAGAACAGGATTCTGATGTGAAACCAGTAAGGTGGTCTTTATCTGCCCTTGTAACACGGTCGACTTTAACTATATTTCTGCGTTAGAATATGGCCGAAATCAACCAAGCCGAGCAACATACGATGTTCATACACTGTCCCCAGTGCGTTTTGAACGGTTCGTCCCCCCTTGCGAGTTGGGAGGCACCAAACAGGTAACCCGAAAAACTGTGTAATTTGTGTAAGAAGACTACGCTACTTAGAAATAATAGTAGCTAAACTAGAACTGAAAAAGTAACAGCAGCCTCAGGTAATGAACCCTGATGGCAGTTGAGCGAGAACAATGCAGTGTACAACGCGCTGGGCTACCGAATCGAGAAAACCCGAAAAACAATAGTCTGATTGGCATTAAACAGTCTCACTCTATTCGAGACAACAGCACCTGATTGCCGGTTTTGATTGGTTGGTCAACCGACCACAATTCCATCCGCGCCGTCTTGTGTGTGCAATCCGATTGGTTGAACATTCTCCAAACAGGAGACGCCTCGAATCCAATCTCATTACACAGTACACTCCCGTAGTCTGACGTAATGTGATGAAGCGATAAACTTCACGAACCTACGACTATAATTACCGTACCGTATATCATTTTATAAGAGCCAGACAAGATTTTGACAGCAAGTACAAGTTCTAATTTTTGAAATGGTGTCGAAACTGTGTGTAAAAAGTTGAGTTGTTCAATCGTCCGTTCTCCCAAGACAAATTTCCAGAGTTCTGGAAAGCATACGCCGAAATCCCAACTCTCAAGGCAGACCATCTCGGCGATTCCGTCAGCTACAGATCGATAGTCATTCTCTGTCGACTCTAAAGTGTTGACAGCGTACACTATACATCACACACTACTGCTTGATAATCAACACTCACTCTGGAGAGAATTTGCATGTAGTGTTAACTTCTATGAATCCGTGACAACGAACAAAAGCGACTAGTGGAGATAAATTAGCAGATGTTATCTTTTCGGTTGTTTCAAAAGTCTTCAGCAGAGTTAACCATACAATTCCACGTATGAAGTATTACGGGCATGGTGGAGAGGGGTTTCCACTTCCTTGACAAACAGCAGGTTAATAATATGCCGTCTGAATGAAACTCGAGGACTATTGGCATATGCACGAATTAGTTCTAGGCCCGCTGATACCTATACTTATCTCCCTCGAAGTGTGTCGAATCCTAACTGAAACGCACTGAAGCAACATTCGGTCAGATATGCACAGTTGATGACCTGTGAGACTCACCTAGAAAGACGGTTAGGAAATCGGTAGTGTAGGGTGTCTCACATATGCGCCGACCGAGTAAAACATGCAGTCAATTCAGCTGTGATCACGAAGTCAGGCAATGCGTTCCAACGTGAACAGACCCAAACTGTGAAGCAGCTCTGTCTGCAAAGTAACCTGCCTGCTCTACTACTCAGTTGCACCGAGTAACCTCTCAACCAGTCATCCGTATTGAGTAGGAGGAATTGTGCTGTTAGATGACTTCGGCTACTGAGTAGTTTGTGGGTGAGAATTAGGTCTCCTCGACATATCTGCAATCTACTGGGAATTGACCTGATTCGGCCAGTGTTTCCGAACCGCATAATCCTTCTAGTGACCCACCTCCGAACAATCCCAGTGAGTGTCGAATCATTCTTAAGATAAGAAAGGCAGATGTGCATGTTGGTTTCCACGTGTTGGCGTATTGTGGAAATGAGCATGATGAGAATCACTTCAGAATGGAACGGTCGACAAGTTCTTCGCAGAGGGTTCAGTGTTATATGTACGTTTTTAACAATCGCAACACAATTCGCAGGCACACTCGAACTGTATGCTATTATGGTCCCTATGTCCCTTTCGCAATCCGACACGAGCAGCTTCATGTCGCCAATGTATTGGTCAGTATGGTTTTGCTGGTGAATGTGCATGACCTTACACTTGTTGACATTGAACGTCAAGTGATTTTCTACGGACCACTGACCTGGGCAGTTCAAATCGTCTTATGAGATCACCGAATCTTCCGCGTGCTCTACTAATCCCCTGAGCCATGTGTCATCGGCGTGTAGCAACATGGGCGATTTGATCACACTGGATAGTTCAAGAACGAAACGAATGAATAACAGGGTTTCTAAGACTGTTCCTTACGGAACGCCACTGTTCGCTGGAAATCACTCTGACGGTTGTCCATTCACGTTGGCGTTGAACCTACATTCGGTTAGATAATCATCTAGCCAGGTGAGTTGACGCTCATCAAGACCATAACCATTCGGTTTCTGCAGTAAGATTGGATGATCAACCTTGTCAGAGGCTTTGGAAATGTCGAGATAAACCGCGTCTCTGGCCAATCCTGCGTCTGCAGTCTTCGTCCAAACATCCTGAGTAATTCGTAGGTTGATGGTGCATGAGCATTCCATGCAGAAGCCATGTTGCTCCTTGGTGATGAATTAGAGGTCTTCAAACGTTGACCGGGAGCGAGTCACGTAACACGCTCTCCAGGAAATGTAGCTTATTTTCATCCGTTTAGTGTGGATGGAGAAAGTCCAACTCAGATTGCAAACTTACACCGTTGATGGTTACAATGGCTCGAAAGGGTACTTGTAATATTTCTTTATGCTCGTGACCGGTTTCGTCCATGTTTGGATTCATCAGGTAGAGATAGACTATCCCTTGACTATTTCTTCTTGAAAAATCCAAGCAAGGTCGAAACCTGTCGTGGACTAACGGTTTGGAGGTGAACATCAAGTAGCATTACAATGTTGTTCACTACTTCATACTACTGAAAGCAAAGCTATTGGCTGACTGTTTGCTGGGTGCTCGATATACTCACCCTTGAAGATAAGTGTGATTATGAACTGGTTCCGGACTTTCAGTGGACGACAAGTTGACAAGGATGGATTACAAAGTATTGTAGGTGGCTCAGCTAATTCCGTGGTGCAGATTCTTAAGACGTCGGGGATGTGGAGCCCGGATCCAGTGGTTTGTGGTTTGGTAGGTTCTCTAAATTGGTTCCGACTTGTGACATGGAAATTTGAGGCAATTCAGTTAAGTTAGCGCCTATGCACTCAAAATTCGCTCGTGACTTACAGTTATGCACATCTACACAAACGCCGCATAAAATTCCTTACAACCGTCGCAAGTGATCACTTACTTTGAAACCTTCAAATGTACCGGAAATCAAAGTAGAAAAAGAGCAATGTAACCACCATTTCAAATTTATTAAAGAAGTCAGTTATTGAGTTGGAGAATGTGCCTTACCCCTCAACGGCTTATATAGTGAAACACTTGATAACATCTAACTGCCTTGAACAAAAGCCCTATACAACTCGGTTCTTGTTAGGAGGCGCATCTCCTGACGAAGCAGCGAGGGCGCATCGCACCATATTGATCGGCCGGCCCAGATCGGATGGTATGGCCATGGGTTGTGGTATGGTTCCACTCAGCTAGTCAGACTGCAGCCGTGCGGTCGAAAGCCTATGCGCTATCTGGACTGTTTTCTCACGTTGCTTTCTGATGTCCTCCGTTACGTGATTTGTTCTGACGCCGTGACTGCCATATATGTCTGTCTCATTTGATTCGCTCTGTCTGTCGGCCATCTACGATAATCGTTTCGTCCTATAAATTTAGGGCTTCCGTGGCCTGGTTTTGTCTCGCTCTTCAAACAAGTGGTGTTGCGGCGTCTGTTCTCAATTATCGGTTTCGGGTCAAGCGACTGAGCGCGTAACCAAAGCGACGATCCAATAATTCCCCCAACGCTTTTCTATGTTACTCATTTAAGACGAAGAAGCCACAAAAAACGGTTACCAAAGTAGACCAATGTATTGAGGGAATAGAATGACGATTCCAAAACGTTTATTTATGTTTCAGCCAAACGAGGTGGTTTTTTTCGTAGTCAAAATCGTGTTAGAAACGGAGCAAAGGTCAAAGTAGCTCATTTAGTTTCGCGGACTTTTGGTGTCAAAAACGGAGGAACACAGTTGCCAAATGCTTTTCAAGCGTTCTTATATTGTATAGGAGGCAACGCAATCTAATGACAGGGCTCTTCATTGAACTGAATACCAGTGGAGTCCCTCGATCCACTATCGTTGATGCGCGGGCTAGTGCTGCTTAAACAAAAAACAAACACTAGATCCAGGGGCCTCATTCGGTCAAGGCTCAACGAGATTATCATAATAGGATGTAGTGATCATAGTGACCAGATTACTCCATTTCGCGGGAGTGTGCGCGGTTGGATATCAGCTCTTCAGAGTGAATCGGAAATCGTACAGTGGCAATCTGTTCACATGCTGATGAGAAAGGCCAACCACATTACTCACAGTCAGTGTTATTCACATTCCGTCTGTGGAAAGCTCAACAACTTCTTACCGATCGCAGACCCGAGGTAACGCCAGCCTAACTGATGGACCATGTTTCACACGCATCTTTCGAGTGCATGAACTTATGGTACAACCTCAATGGGGAGCTGGCAAAACTGTAGGTGTCAACATTAGCACCGTGAGATGCTGAGTGTGTCGTATTCAACACAATGGATTGTCTGGCTAACTATCAGTTTGCCGACCAGGTGGCGAACTTTCTGTAAAGCAGCCCATCGACTGTGGTGAGCAGTTTTTGTGATGCTACACTGACGGCTGTGCACTATACCGAACATTTAAAGTGCATCGTATATTTATTAGCACGCCGATCCAGCGCAATGATGAAACTGTTGTAATGAATCCGAACTGGATTAATTCCCTCATCCGAGAAGGTACAGCCAACCTAAGGTCATGAACAGGTTGTTGTGAGCGGAACTGAGGTTGATGAACGTCAGTCAGCCAGAGGACAGTGAGTAGAACAACTTGCTGAAAACATGTCGGATCCTGAAGAGCAGGTACGCAACATCTGATGACAGCCACGATGTAATGGAACGTTTCTGTTTAGATTTTGGTGAGCTGACGGAAGCAGCCAGTAAGAGTACCGGCTAGTCAGAAGCAACGTGTGGCAAAAATGAACAAGAGTTTATCGCTCCATGCTGATTTCACTAATCGAAGCATGTTTTCATAACACAGCACGAATGACTTCGGGAAGTTCGCTACTTGGTCACTTAGATTTAGACTGACAGAGACGGCGTGAAGAGCAGCCAGTGACACAGGACAATATTCATTAGACCGAATGCAGTTGGGTGTTTCCGATGGAGCCCAAGGGTAAGCAAATTTGGGCAACATTGATATAAGATGTCAACCAACACCACTGTTGATTGCACGCTCATTCGATTAAAACTTAACGTCTTCATACTGTTAGCGCTTACAGACATTAGGCAGAACCAACAGGAACAGGTCAGCCAGGACAACCTAGTGTAATAAGACGTGCGTGGATCCAGAAGTTTTAATCGTCAAACATACGGCAGCCTACTAGCTCATGTAAACATGTGCCAACATAGCGCACATCAAGTCATGGCTAACAACATCAACAATTTCACGCAGACCGTTGTAATGCATTGTGCGCGAATCATTTTGTCGGCCCACATGTTCATTCATAAAGACTGTGCGTCTGACCAGATCGTACTGTAGTTCAAGTCATCGATCACGAAAACTAGTGTAGAATACGCTGGAAAAAAATCTATACGAGTGTAGGGAGAGAGAACAAAGTCGAACAGTAGTTGCGAATGCAAGTGTATTGCTGACCGCACCCAAGAGTTCATTTTCGATAGTTCGCAAGTTGAACGAGCAACAGGTCATCAATCCGATAGACAACACTTACCCATTTTATTCAACGGAACGTAAACATGCGTGGAGCAATGTTTATGGCAAACACACACTTCGAGACAGCTTCCCTGCCTGACAATCCTCCTGTTCTATCTAGCTGCTAGTGTTCCTACAGAAAAATGGCCGATGCAATAAGTGAACAGCTGACATGTGAAGTACGCGACCGAAAATTTGCAAGCTGTGCGCATGTACTAGCTGTACAAGCGACCAAGCACTCCGAGGTTTCCAAAATACTTGCTGGTGAATCGCATCGTCGCTTACGTAACCAGCTCATTTGATGCCAGCTCTTTGGAAGAGAAGACGATGGTCAAGCACAGTCAATCTGTTTATGGCTTTGTTGCAGACAGGATCAAGTTTACGGACAGGACATCCGCAGGCATCACACTCTTCCTTTTAGCGACAACTGGGCTTCCCTTGTAGACAACAGATTACGTAGGTTGGCAAACACAACACAATATTCTCGCTGGTACTCTGTCAACGACTCTAAAGACCGAACGCTCTAGTTACGGAGCAACACTGGATCTTGAAGATGCAAAGCAGACTGTTCGTTCACATTGTTCAGAATGCATCTAACGGCATCCTCGATCAAATCAGAATCCTATCTATTCTCCACACATAACTATGGGCCATGGTTAAATTGGACGTGACGGAGACCACTTTGATGTCTCTGTAGTTGAAACGTAGGTTTTCAGCTTCTTCTGCGAAAATGGGAAACAGCAGTTGATAAACGGTACTCACCAGCTGCTTCTTCAATTTCCGAAACTTTCTGAAAGTGTTTCTCCAATTCCTCTTTATAGTTGAAAAGCCTCGTTACGCTTGCACAACTGACGCTCCATTTTTGCTCCCAAAAGAGAGCCGTTTGTAACATAAAAAGTGACTATATGGAACCCTATTACCCTTATAGCCCGACTGAAGTCATCTGAATTGTTTTTAAACAAGTTCAGCCCACCAATCACGTCGGAGCAACCGGTCAATGACAGGTAAACCACATTTTCATAATACGGTCTCACGAAAGCCAACGCGAGTGAGGGTTTCATGCAGGAATTTTGACGGCCGTTACCCTATTTGGAGCCTGGTATAAGCGAGCTAGGCTTGGTTACAAGATCCGTGGATGTGACAGAGTGCTAATTCTGTTACAACTGCACCGGGAGCATAGATCTTTGCAACAAGCTGCGATTCGTTTCCAGTGTTCACTGGGTTCTCTTATCTCACATGACTTGGGCGAGTTGTTCGTCAATGTTCCTTATTTTCAAGTTGACCATCACTCACATTTGATCGCAGCGTTCGCATTCAGATAGACTTTCCAGCCAAGCTCTTTTGAAAAGAAGCACTAGAGTCGAGTTTCGCTCCCATTAGAGTTCATCTCCCCTCGAGACGATCGGGTAACCTGATCAGTGATCACAAGCGAAGGTGGTTGATAGTTCAGATTTGATAATTCGATCGTGCTTAATCTGAGGTCACTGGCGCAGTAGTCAACACGGTTGCCTCATGATAGCGTGGCAAGGATGTGCACTACTGACGAGCTGCCCTAACACAAGCGAAACTCGAATCTAGTGCTTCTTTTCGAAACAGCCTGGCTGGAAGTTCTATGTGAATGCAAAGGCTGCGATCAAATGTGAGTGATGTTCAACTTGAAAATAAACCAAATCTCCGACTACTCATCGGTGTTCCCTATTCTTCGCTCGAAAACCAGCCAACTATACTGAATTCACGAGCGTACCACCACAGCAAACAATAAAATGAAACGGACATGTGGAACAGCATGATCAGAGATTAAGTGATGAAAACGATAGACACCTAATCATAAAAGGTCACGTGGTTGACCCCATCACTTTATTCATAGTCCGAAACCCTGGGTTGCAGACGTTCTCCGAGTTATTGCAAATCAAGCATCACGCACCGTCCCTCTGTTGGCAAGGTGCTGACGCAATCAATTTCGTTATGGTGACAGTGAACACTTGTTGCACCCATGTGATGTTCGTTCACTTCACTGTGTCCCCGCCATGTGTTTAACGTATATAACAATGTTTGATGTGGTCGACTGATGAGAACAAACGGAACGGTTGCATCTCGCAACGTATTTTGCAGTATCCAACTGACAGTTTCTTTCCTTGTTGAAACGTAGTAACGGAAGTATGGTAACTGTGAGGCACACATATCTAACGAATCCTCCATCGACGTCAGTGCGTTACGATCGCGAAACCAAAGATACCACTTATCAACCACCCTTCTGGAGCACGGTGGCGCAGTTGGACATACAAGTTGCCCTCGGGCATCATGGCGTCTGGGTGTTTCGCATATAACGAACACACGACGTCTTCCTAGTTTGGGTCAACAAACTTTAACCGAAAGGTTGAGTCTGATAGCACACAAGCGACTTTCGATTGAGATCCAATCGAGTAGACATTGTTCCGCCTTAGAACTCAGCGCGATCCAAACTCCGGCTGGGCGACGGGATTCAGCTTCAGCATTACCATACACTCTGAGAGAGATGAGCTAGAATCGACGCATCGAAGGACGCAGAGAGTGCACACAGTAAAACCGTGAACGTTAATCGGCTGTTTCGGCTTTAGAAAACGAACACGATGAAGAAAGGCAGAAAAACTGGGGAGCAAGATAGAACTGGAAACTGATAATGTATGAATAACGTCGTCCTAGGGAGAACTTTTGGTAACTCGGTCGTGTTCCGTAAGAGGGGGATTTTCTTGGGAGACCGCAATCGGAGTTTATGATCTAAGGGTCCAATTTACTTGAACTTATCCAGCCCAAGGGTGGAAACAGTAAGGCCTCACTGGGCACTGTTGAGCGCACCAGAGTCATTCAAATGTACATTCAATGTACGATACCAAAGGTTTCACGAGTGTACTGGTTGGTGCGTCATAGAATACAGACAACCGTTGGGCGATCGCGATGTCGTCCTCATATCTTTTCTAATCTAGTGAGAAGACACAATATTGCGACCAAATAAATAATCTTGACGTGTGCCTCTAGAGTCGTACCTTACTATGTAAACAGTCTTACACAGTCAACTATGATTGGTTCCTTTTCGCATATTTGACGTTGCTGAGCCTGGTAAGCAAGAAGCTAGTCAGCACAGCCCTCCGAGTCAGTAGAATCCACGAACCTCACGATCACGTCATGATAACAGAAAACTTATTTAATCATTTTGTGTCAAGTTGTGTTATGGTCTAGTACAACAGCGTTCTGAAGATCACTCACCCGGGTGTCTTCACAGTTTGGGATATATCAGTTTTGATTAGGTTCTATTAACACGGTCAACGTTCTAATAGTGTTTAGGTGGATTATAACCTGATAAAGTAGACCACTAGAGTAGCGCTTGAATAACCTTTGCTGTCAAGACGTTACGTGCTTTACGGGTGATATACTTTGCACAATCTGATTGTTCGCAGCCGCGTGAATCAATGACTGTAACACATTATCACCGTTCACTATATCTAATGATTACCAACTCGTTTCTTCTGTCCATCCAAATAGCATCTGACATATGGATAGACTTGCCGTTGCCACGACCGATAAGTAAGGTCAAAGGTGGTCTAAATCTACCACCATCACTTAGCCACACTCGGTTATGAGCGACGTGAGTAGGTGGTGAGCTGTGACCTATCACAAAGTACAGAGCACGACAAAGAATGCATGTATGATGTTGACAGGTGGCGACATCAGACAGTAGCAAACTGCGATCATGTAAGTTACCAAAGGATGAACATTTTTGTCAGTGAGCGGTGTGTGAACTGTAGAACGCAGCATACAGCGGGAAACGAAGGCATCGGTGTGTAAAGGGACTGGCACCAGGCCGCAAGCAGTCAAATGCACTTCGGTACCGTATAATCTGTTTGTTTGACAGACAAAGTTCAATGCTTTTGCAACTAAGTGGAATAACTCACGAAACTGCAGGTATGTACTGAGACCAACGTAATCAATGGAAACAGGCTCTACATTTAGTTAAATGAGACAATGGAATTTTACGTAGCGTACTGCCATGTCTGGAAAACAACACCGAGTAGTAAACTTAAGGAGGCGCCAATTGTCGACCAACTGTCTGAGGTAATTTTTCAGGTTTGAAACAGTTCTGTATGGGGGCTTAAAAGACAGCTTAAGTAAGTCTGCCATGTTCGTTGTACCAAACGGGAGCCGTAGTAATGTAATCGAAAAAGTAGGCACCTACAACATACATAAGTAAACAACTTGAACGGCGAGAGACTAGCTATCCGAATGAAAGACCATTGTTCTACAGAGGTTACTTGTGTCTAGGTGTGCTATCAACAATATACAAAACAACACAGTCTGCCAGTTAACAATCGGACACGTCTGTTGGCTCATAAGTGATATCAAACGGGACACAGAGAACAGCTTTCTGGCAATCAACCAAAAGGCGCCCCTTGGCAGTCCGAAAAATTGTACATAATTTGAGACCACATTTTGTAAATATGATAGGGCCCTCGTCTATCGTCCAGTTTCAACCCAAAAGGTAACTATCTGGTACGGAGTTTGTTCGCGGATATTGTGAGACAGTCGAAATGAGAACAGAAATATTCTGATTGACTCGAGTGACAACCCGAAACAGTACATAGTGAGCAAAAATGGTGATTTACGGCACTCGGCGCCCACTCATCGGACAGACATATTATATAAGGTGCACTACCTACGCGAAGTATCCAGCTACTCGGAGAAAATAAGGTGACTTGATGTTACTTTTGTCTTGGTAACTATTAGTTACGTGATCGCCGATAAATACCAGTCGTCAGTTTAGTCATCTTTAACTGCACTCACAACATAAATCTGGCGAACCTGGCGTACCAACAGATAAACATGTGGTGAAAATTTACTCGATTCACCGCCTATCCAAATCCCGACACAAAAGAAGATCTAACAGGGGTCCAATCCAAATGTCGCGTTAAAGGATTAGACGAGGTCTCAATGTTACGCCTTCCGTTGTTCGCTAATTTGCTTGTTCCCTATTGCACCAATTAACTTACAGTTTGTGACTGCATGTGCTAATACGGTCAGCTAATGATGGACTGTGATTTCTTTAATACTGTGCACATCCATAAATTTGGCTTCCGAACTCACGAATATGAGCTGCTTATTGCTACCAGTATCAGATCTTCTCCTCATTACTTGCGTGGTAGGTTTCAATTCAAGTACGATTTCTGGAGCTATTCAAAGTCCCTAATTCTGAATATCACACAAGACCAAAACAGTTAACAACCGACCGGAATAGAACGAGAAAGTGTGCGCCTAAAGATTCTAAGGCCAGTGACAACACGATAACATGAGTGCTCCGATAAATACGAGTTAACGATGGTTCAGTCCATGAACAGAGCTACTGTCTGGTTGATTGGAGTGAACTCATTACCGTTTCCTCACCACATCGTCGATGGTGGAGTCTGAAAAAGACTGTGGTACGTCGAATTAACCAATTAAGGTTAGACACAAATAGGGGTCAGAAATGATAAGAGGACAAATGATCGGTATTCATTGAAGTTCACGCATGCCAACAGTAAGAGCAAACTGTTCTACACACTCTTGAGGTGTGGGTACACAGTCAGTACATATACGTAAAAACGGTAATTCGGAATGAGAGCAGTGTACTTCAAACGTAGTGTATACGTCTGATTCGTGCAATCCGAGCACCGTGAACAACTGTATGCGTTTTCTGGACAGCGACGACATTGCTGTACCATCCGAAGACTGTTTTCACTCCAAATCTATATGAACTGCGTACTTACTACAGTCTACTCATAATGCAAATCCGGTGACAAAGTTTGAACCAATTGTTCTATACCATTAAACAGTCGGGAAAAACCTCCATCCCCAAGGAGATCCGAAAACGCTGGCGAAATTAAAAGAAAACAAGTTAGCGAGAAAAGGCCGTCTTAACTGACAAGTAAGCCCAACACTGTTCAGACAACAACTGGATGTGTGCTCTCAGGTAGGAATTATACACATGTACCCTTGCCGTAAATGACTGCATGATAAAGTTCGTAGTACACCATCAGGACGGCCACATGAAATAGACTGTTAAACGTCTCCGATTTAATCTATAATGGCCGGGTGCTATCGACACACGATTACCAATGCAAGTTAGACACCGAAGCATCACGGTTGAAATCACATGCAACATGTTAGATGATCTCTGACCTTCAAACACGCCATAACAGAGTGGCAAAGGTCAAATGTAGCACGCCACGATTATGTATCCTAATCCACAGTGCATTCACTGAATACCTGCTCAACGATTCGGCCGAACCTGACTAAAAAGTGAATATTGGAGAAGCCCAGAGTTTTTCCAGTTGGTTATTGGATGGCCTGCACTATCGACACATTGTCCGAACAGTGAAAGACGGCACGCGGGGGGTTACATAGCAAAACAAATCAACACTATGTTTGTTTACTGGTTGGTGACGGACGATCAATGGCGTAACATACGAAATGAGGCCTAATGCTCAAATGCAGATTAGCAGTGTGATTTGCCCAAACACTCCAGCATTAATCTGCTTTAAATCCGAATAAGCTTGAAAAGATTGAAAAGTCAAAAAGGGGAACGATAACATATTATGCCAACAAGAATGTTGCAAAGAAAAGCTCTGGTGTGGTCGGACGATTTAGTGTGCACTGTGTTCCAATGTATAGACTTTTACACATAAACACACTTATTCGAAGGGGAACATGACTGTGCTGGTATGTCCAGCTATACGCGTAGAGTTCAAAGCCCGGCTCGGATCACTGTTTGGGAGTAAACCAGGTGAGCGGATCACAACCACGCACCCGGAATCCGACAGGCATAAGCTGGTAAGCGTTGAAAAACCGATGCTCTTCATCCGGTTCTGGGTCCATGAGACACTGTTCAGCAGCCTTGTCCACTTCCTGGCGAATTTGTTTTTCCAAAGCCTGAAACACAAACGAATCATCTAAAGGTTTTCATACCGAATACGACTGGGTGGGGCAGGAGAAAAACGATTGTTCGTTCAATTCCAATAAAAAAACCTATGGATAACAAGCTCAGCAAAAGTAACAATTGGAAACACTGATCCAAATTACTGTTCATAATGATCAACAAGACAGGGCTCAACTTCGAATTCGCGCAGAAAATTGATTTCAAAGCCCGGAACAATCCCACTAGTCTGATATGTAAAAGTTTGACAAAATGGCGTGCGCAATAAGTATGGAGTTGTCCTAACAAGCGATACGAATGTCCGCCTTTATTCGATATGTTTGACCATAACGCAAGCTAGTATACATCAGTGCTCACTTTGGTCTCTTCCTCGGTGACTAGCTGAGACTCAGAAAGACGCTTCTGGAACAGAGTGATGGGATCTCTACCGCGACGTACTGATTGGACTTCCTCGCGAGTTCGGTAGCTCGTACCCGGGTCGCTCATACTGTGGCCATGGTATCGATAGGTTTCCATCTCCAAAATCAACGGTCCTTTGCCAGAGACACACCAATCACGGGCGAAACGCATAGCCTCACGTACAGTGAGAATGTCCATCCCGTCTACCTGAATGGAAAGTAGCAGTGGAGCTCAGATCGTGAACTACCATTAGCAACACCACGTTTATCATCATGGACGATCATACAGTGATGCCTAATGTTATATGATCGTAAGCAGGACAAGACATAATGCAAAGAAAGAACAAAAGAGATGAGTGATTTTAGAGGCAAGGCCGGCCACATACAGTCAACATCACTAATACTCACACTTTACCATAACGGTATTTGGAACGTCACAAAGACCTCGGCCTAAAAAATGAATAAGACAGACAGTGATTAACCCACTGTTAACAGCGGTCGTCATATAACCATGGTGTGCAGTAGTCAAATTATGTATGTATCGGCCAGAGCTAGGTAGGAGATTGTAAAGGGTTTGAAAAACATACACGTACACCTTGAGCCAAACATTACAACAAACACCCCACAGTAATCCACAACCGAGGAGAAATGATAAAAGAAGTTTTAGGGGTGGGCTGTAGAATGTTTTCCAAAACATGCATGCATTCACACAAGCGTACTTAATGAACAACGTAAACATACCCAAAGCCCAGGAATGTAATCGCCACGGGTAAAGTAGGCAGTATTTGCTGAAGCACGTTGTGCAGACGTCCCCATACCGTATTTATTATTCTCACAGATGAACACGATCGGGAGGTTCCACAATTTCGCCATGTTGTAAGCCTCAAAAACTTGGCCCTGATTGGCTGCACCATCTCCATACAAAGTGACTGAGACAGACTTATCGCCGCGGTGTTTCATGCGCAAACCGATCCCGACGCCAAGAGGAACCTGGTAGAATAAACGACAGAAATTAAGTGTAATGTTAGAACCTGCGTACTTAAACACCTTGTCTCTTCAGTGATTCGTAATTGTTAGGTAGATGAGCTGATCCGTAACATGCAGACCACAGATAAACCTTGATCGTGCCAGTGGAGACACAACTGATCAATTAACGCCCACTTAAGGTGTACATAAAGAAAGGGTCAGGGTTTGCAATCGTGTGTAGTCCGAGATTGGGACGGTGGCGACAACAGTTTACGTTGATTGGTAGGTGACATACAACCGTGAAACGAAGAAAAAAGCGGCCCTAACTAAGAATTGTACTAAAAAACAATGAGACTTAGTTAACGAAACTCTCCGAGTCTAAGTTCAGATAAAAAACACCACGGTGCCTATGTTAGGAAAGGACATCATCAAAATAACCTAATCAGGTCATCAGGGACGACTGACGAAATCGTTCATCAACCAAACACTAGCGTGCAAAGTTTTCCACTTGAACCAACTAGGATGAGGCGTGAAGGTGGGTGTGAGTACCGTGCTAACCCGATGAACCAATCAGTGCAACGGCTATGGAACTGACCACAATGGGCCACCTAACCACGAAGTGGCCTGAACCACTGGAGATTGGCTCAACTTGTAGTTGGATCTATTTGGCGACTAACTGATGATATATGTTTGCATGCATTTCATTCATTTGTTTGAACTGGTAATCGGCATTACAGCGTGTTTTCTACGCAGCCGTGTTCTTCCTGACTTCCCGTTGGTAGACTGGGTGAAGCCGTACATCAAGGGTCCGAGTATAGCATTCAAGCCAGGATAGAACGTTTTAAGAAAAAGGCGCGCTACATCAGTCTATATCCTGTAAACAAGTAGCAGAATTACTAGTGAGAGAAAGAAAACATTTAAGAGATGGGGCATTCTTGTGAGGTTTAACGGTTTACAGCTTAGATAAATCAGCCAAAGAACTGTAACACACAAGCCACTGAGCCCGATTAGTCGTCATATACCTTTTGCTAAATCATCAGTTGATCATTGATTGCCTTAAAAACGTTAGCCGGGAGCTCGGCAGAATAAATGGCACGGTTGATATTCTTAACATAGCCAATATAACGGTAAGAACCTAGTCGCGGCCCGAGGTTAATTTCGACACAATAATGGAAGGAGAGGAAGGGGGGATTCGGTTGGTTCATTTAGAATTACAAGCGCCTTCACAGACAGAAAAAAGCAGATCAACTGGCTATAGAATATGAAATAATGCTCCGTCGGTCTCATTGCGTGCACGTGTTGTTTGCACAAACACGACATATGAATATTGTATATATATTGTTACAAAATCAAAGGGGAACGGCTTGTACTGGAAGCTCTCTATTCGCGGAATTCGTTCAATCGACACGTTGACATAGACAGCCACTACGTCAGTATCGTTGACGGTGAAACGAAAAACCAGCGAAGACAGACGGACAGGCGGACACAGTGAGCGGCAGAACAATCTTATTCCGACACATTTATTTGTTTGATAATCAATCCTAGTGTGGATTTGAAACGCCACAATAAATCGCTTACCATTCAGTGCTACCTGAGCTGCAAACATTCTCATTGATTAACCAAATGTTCGGACGCAACGCGCTCAAATGTGTGAAGAAATGGAAAAACTACGCCAACCGTGAAGGCACAGTCCGTGAACCACTGTTCTTTCTACATAGCTGCATTCGTCATAATATGTTCCCTAAGAGCGTCACTTGCAAGCCACCGATTCAATCAGAACGTGCGAGGAATATCACCAGGAGTTACCAGAAACAAATGCATCGTGAACTTATTAACGATGCACACCGCCGTCTAACACGATATAGAAGCGAGTGCGAGAAATTCAAACAAGCAGCAACCGAATTACTCGATTCAGAATGGATCAACAAGACCGAAGAAGCTATAAAACTTTCAACACACTTTAAGAGAACAAAAACATAAGATAGACCAAACCAAAAATGTCAGCGCCTCAGTCTGCCTAGAAAACAAAGCGCCGAACCTATACGCAACTTTTCATACCACCAGCTGACATTCGATGAGAAGGCCGTTCTGTTAAAAGGTTCGAAATTCAATTATGCGGACGTGTCTAGAACAGAATTCATCGCAGGTTTCGAATCAGGACTAAAACGCAGTGGTCCAGATGAGCAAATGCAGCAGTCTGTCAGGACAAAAATGTGTCAACAGCTGACCAGTCGAAAATCAACAAATATCTTGACAACAAATGAAAGTAAAGCGCTGAAGACAATTAGGAAGAACGACCACAGAGAAAAGCAACGCCATAGCCATATTGAACAGACAAGATTATAAAGACAAAGTGAACGATCGCTTAAAAGACTCCACAACGTATGAACATGTCACAGGAGAACCTACGAAAAGCCTGAGGGCTCGGATCACCAAAACTGTGACAGCTCTCAAGAAAAAGAAATCACTCACAGAAAAACAAGCTAAACACCTTAGACCAATTGAGGGACCAGTGCCACGATTGTACGGGCTACCAAAGGTCCGCAAGGATCAAATACCAGTTAGACCAATCGTTGCATCCAGGACGACCCCAAACTACTAATTGGCGAAGTTCCTCTTTCGCATTCTCCGACCGTGTTTACCTCACGACAACCACAGCGCAAACAGCACAGCAGATTTCCTGAGTCAGGTTAAGGGCCTGAAATTGGAAGAAGATGATGCACTGGTTTCCTTCGATATTATGTCGCTTTTCACTAACATACCGAAGGAACTTGCGATAGGAAGTCTGAAGCACCTTATGAGTGAGGACGACTGCCTCCGCAATAGGACGAATATCCCTCCAAAGGAATTGATTCAATCAGTAGAGCTCTGCATGGAGAATTACCTACAATTTGACGGCCGAGTCTACTTGCAGAAGAGAAGCACACCGACTGGCTCACCTATAACGGGATTATTTGCAAACACCGTAATGAAACAGTTCGAATCTGAAGCCTTTCAGACGTTCAAACCTAAGGTGTGGCTTCGATATGTGGATGACACATTTGATTTTTTACCTCAGACTCAGCTTGACCGGTTCCACAGCTGTCTGACTAACGTAATAGACGGGATAACCTTTACACGCGAGAAAGAAGAGAACTCACGCCTGGCGTTTCTCGATGTACTGATCATAAGATGACCTGATGGCAAACGAGAAAACCACTGTCTATCGTACACCGACAACAACTGATGCCATTCTCAGATTCGATAGCAATCATCCAGCATGTCAACTCAAACGCTGCGTGCGAACATTATTTCGACGCGCAGACACGCACTGTAGCTCGACGGAGCTAAGACAAAAACAAAAACACTTGTTCAAACTGTTTGTTTCTAATGAGTACCCCAGAAGTTTCATAAAGGCATCTATCAGAGGGCCCATGAGAAGTGAACGTGCAAAACCTAGAACATGAATGACTGCCATATATTCACGGCACATTTGAAGCAGTACAAAAAATGCTGCAACCACTGGGCATCCAAATATCACACAAGCCAAACTCAACACTCCAGTCGGCTATGATGAACGCTAAGGATCATGTAGAACCACACGGACAGTCTGGCGTGGTTTACGCGATTCCATGCCTCGGGTGTGACCAACAGTAGGTGGGGGAAACAGGCAGACAGCTGCGCACACGCGTGCGCGAACACAAATTAGCAATGCGACGAGCCGATCCTAGATCACAACTGTGTCACCACTGCGCGGACACAGGTCACGAGGTTAACGTAGACCATGCAAAAGTGGTCGCGCGGGCGAAAATGAAAGGGGAACGGCTTGTACTGGAAGCTCTCTATTCGCGGAATTCGTTTAATCGACACGTTGACATAGACAGCCACTACATCCGCATCGTTGACGGTGAAAAGAAAAACGAGCGAAGACAGACGGACAGGCGGACACGGTGATCGGCAGAACAATCTTATTCCGACACATTTATTTGTTTGATAATCGATCCTAGTGTGGATTTGAAACGTCGCAATAAATCCTTCACCACTCAGTGTCTACCTTCTTTTTCGGTTTATATATATATATATATATATATATATATGCATAGCACGAAATTACCACATGGGACGGCGAACGTACCACAACAGACGACAAGAAGACGACAGGAAGATTGGAAGACATAGAGAAAGAAAATTTCACTAGTGTACACAGAGACTCACAACCGAAGCGTCGTTGACTTCTATTTTTCATCTCATACAGCGTCGTCCTCAACTAAATACGTTCAGCCAGAAAGCCGGTAAAGCACTACAGAAACAAACTTTGGTGTAGGCGCTATCACGCACCAAACTCAAGCCATACACTGGCCACCAGGCTGCCGCTGCCAGCCTAGCTCACCACTCACAAACAAGGCGTGGTGGCAAGCGGTGAGCTGACACTGGTAAGATGTAGCCAAACCAACGAAGCCTGTGAGACGAGATCAATATGCTCAGAGGTCGACAATGCTATCCGTCCAAAGATACGTATGCGAACTGTCATTGGTAGCGTGATCTTCAGACCAGATGCCGGTATTTGCGTCGCGCAGGGTTCCCCTGAGTGATAGTTATTGGACTAGTATAGCATCAGGCTAATCAAGACACTCGTGACTGACAGCAGTCGCCTTATTCAGATTGGTGAGCAACCAACCACAGCCCGCTGTTATTCGCAAATGGCCGTCTGGAAGTTTGGGATCACTGTACGTAATCATACCTGGACAGAAGCTACTCGATCTTACTCAACGGAGCAGTCAAAGTCTGGCGGTTTCGATGAATGAGGTTCGGCACATATGCAATATATGGCCTGCTTCAAAATACGCGCTGGTCAACAAACGAGGAAAAGAAGTGATTTGATAAAATAACACAAGGTTGCGCATACTAGCAGTCCTTGATTTGCCACGGTAAAACAATACGGCTAGGTGAGAAAAGTAAAGAGAAGTAAAAAGTGGGGAATAGAGCAGATGTTTGAATGGCCAACAAAAATGTCAGATAAATATAGAGACGGCAGGACTTAGTCGAAGAAAGTTTAGACGTGAGAGAAGTCTATATTACTGATATTGGCACAGCTACAAACTCATCTCATAAGAGTGTAATGTGTTGTAAACGTTTTGTTACATGTTTCATAGAAAAGCCAAACAATTAACCCAGAGAAAAGCCCAATATTAACAAAACATACGTTGTGAGCCAAATCTCTTTTTGTACCTGTCGACTGGGTTATTTGACGGGTGGACCGGAACAATCCGTGGTATGGATGATAGTGAATCCCATTCCGATCAGAATTGTTTGGGTTGCACTCAGCAGACAAAGTTATGTTATTCGTTGGGAAGGTCCGTACAAAAGCGCAAATGCAGAAACAGGGAAAACTACTCACTTGGAAGTGACGGTTAATCACTAGACGGTAAAAATCCCACATAAATAGAGATACTAATGGGCGTCAACAAAAACGGAACACCAGTAGTGAGCACAGATGTGTTGCTCTTGAGATGAACAACAATGGCCACATTCAGATAAAAATTAAAGGGGTCCACGAGTGGAAAACAACAGGAGAAAATTACCTGGGCACCAACGATTCCGTTACCACCGAAGAAATCCTTGTGAAACAAATGCATACTGCCACCTAACGCTGACGAACAGCCCGTCTTCCGCCCGGTTAGTTCGGCCAAGATGGCGTGCATAGAAACCCCACGAGTCAGCGTGAATGCGTGACAACGATAGGCTGTGATTATAGTATCACCCGGTTGTAACGCCGCCTCGATACCTACAGCCACGGCTTCCTGTGTAAGAAACAAAATAAGTGAGAGGCTAGAAAACTGTTACCACACTTGATAAACCGGACACCACTCCGAAAAACACTGAACTTACAGCACTTTAGTCATTATGTGACTAAGTTCACAACTAGTCACAAAAAGTATTCTGCGATCGACGTTAACATAGGTCATCGCTGATGACAGGCAAACGTCGCCATAACGAATGAAAAAGATGTTTAAAAGATAACCGGGAGAATGAGGTTAATCTAGCACTACGAAACACAGTAGCTCAAACTGTGAGGCCTACACCATCATCAAATATTTTACCAGCGAAGTGTGTGATCAGTCACATATATATAGTGGCATTAACGTATAAACTGAGGTCAGGGAACAGATAGTCACTGGTCGGGATTTGAAGCACCTGACAACTCAACTTACAAGGATGCATGGACTCAGGTGGTTGTATCACACACTGTGGATGCCAGCTAACAGTGTGCCACAGTATGCACTCTTAGTCAGTCTCGAAGCTGACTAGCATGAAATGTGAGAGAGACTAACTGTGACAGCTACCATTAGAGACCGCGTCCGACTTACCATCACACGGTCTGTGACTATGAACGTTAAGGGAAACGGCAAGCAATCCGAATCAGTTGTGCTTCTGAAATAGGAACAATTAAGGAAGACAATAAGTGAAAACCCCGTACGAGCTGTTTTGTATATACCACCTTACATCTGAAACCCAATGGCCGGACATCGCCTGGAACACCAGATCAGATGCGGACAGAAGTTAGTTCGTGTTGACGTTCAATCAGCTTCATTGGCTGTGGAAAATATACAGACTGGCTCGGGAGCGGATCCTAAGGTAGCGCGGCTGTGTAGGTTGTCGGAAGCTACGATACGGGGATGTTGCTCAAGTAGACATTTTAAGTTTTCATAAGAAGTAACGAAGGTGGAAGATATAGAGGGAGACAAAATTACACCAACGTACACAGAGACTCGCAACAGGAGCGCCGCTGACCTCTATTTTTCACCATCTCACACAGCGTCGTCCTCAACTAAATACGTTCAGCTAGGAAGCCGGTAAAGCACTACAGAAGCAAACTTCAGTGTAGGCACCGTGACTGTCAAGCGAGTTTCTTTGCTCAATCCTTACATCTACACGGACTTGGATAGTTAGGTTATGCACTAAGGATGCCAGCTAGTCGTGTACCACACCGAACACCCTTTACCAATACTGCGGTCGACTGGCGTAAGGTGAGGTGGACAGATGATAGCCTGATACAGAGAAATGAAGTTCACCAAGTTGTTGGCCATTGTAAGTCGGGTTCATCTCCCGGGCTACTTACCGCGCGACTCATAGAGTCGGTGGCTTGAGACGTTAAGTGAGACAGCGGGTAATCGAGCTCAGTGACGTGAAAGTTGACGTTGTTTGGCCGAGTTGCCTGTGAAATGAGTGCATTAAATGACGTGGGACAGTGAAAGCCGTTATAACGCTGTTTTGCTGATGACGCCCTACTTTAACATATCGCTCGATTGTTTGCAAAGTGTGGGTACCTTGATGTTGAATGACTGGATATAGACGTAGCTACTTTTAGTAATCAGGTTCCTTTCACCTCCGTCCATTTCTCTTTCCTCTTCCCGTGCTGAGTTTGCTTTCTTTCTCATGGTTGTTTGGTAGTTGGGTTTTAGCGGGAATCGCTGAAGTATTGTTGTCTGTAATGGCGATGACACTGTGACAACAGAAGACGACAGCCTGGTTACAAATGCGATAATATATATAAAACGGACACCTTCATTTCATTTGGTAACACTGGTTCAGTTGTCCCTTCAAAAGAAACATTGCCAAAACCATGGACACCATCATTGAACTTGTGCAGTTAAACGTTTGTTTTTTTTATTGGTGGTGTGGAAAGATACCTACTCATCGGTATCTTCCAAGGTTGTTTTTGTTGTTGAAGATGGCAGTCCCAACTAGGTGTATAGGACTGTAATCGGTTCAGTGGGGTTATTCGCATTAGATTTTAAGTGTGACGTATGAGTAACTACTGTACTTTTCGTCAGCACAATTCAAGGTTCAATGTCCCATTCGAAGGAGCACCTATCAATGTGTGTGAAGTAGAAAACGGCAATAAGGAGACGCGAAGCAAGTGTTATTCTTCGGAGTGACATTTCGTACATTCTGATCACACATGGACATGCAACTAATTCTAAACATTAAGATAAGCTTCCATAGGGGTGAAATCATGGCTTAAGGGATTGGACAGACAGACACGGAAATGAAGATTAAAAATACGGGGACGCCGACTACCAGGGCAGCTGCAACGTCAACACTGTTTTTGAACACAGAAAGGATTCTAAGGTCTGATAGCCAAAGCCTCAGCAAACTGGAGGATGCGATTCCGGTGATTTCGAAAAACCACAGAGAACGCGTCACAAACCTTCACTGTGTCCCGTTTGGATTGAGTATTCTGCTATTGATGATGCAATGTGCCGTCCGCCAGCCTCTATGCACACGCGTGGCGTTTCTGGTTGTCTCCAGCCATTTGGAAACATGCTGTTGGATACGAGGAGCCAGCTGTCGGTTTGTTCTTCATACGTGGTTCCTACCGCAGCTGCACGAATATTTGTGTAAACAATGGGATATGGTATCATATGATTTGTGTCTTCTAATTGCCTCACTCAAGTTCACCAAAGGAACGAATTGCTTTGTAGTTGAAAAAGACAAAATTCTTCGTTGCATTTTAATGAAATAAGCCACCTTTTCTATCATATTTGTCATGCAACACAACCTGCGATGTGTCGAGGAGTAGATAGCTACCGTCTTTGTAGGTCAACCACCCCTTCTTCCCGTGACCCGAGAACTGCAATTCGCGTAACACGGTTGAGATAATAAAGTGTCAGCTAGCGATTTTGGGTGCTGGTCAATTAGGTCGCACTCACCAAAAAGCATCAATCGAAAATCACAGGATGGCATAACGAAATCGTAAGGTTTGATAAACAGCACGGATGCCGGAAGAACTGAGCGGCTACGCAATTGTTTTGTATCTGATTTGAATCGGTTCATTACTGCTGGCTTCGTCATACTTGAATAGTGGAAAGGATCGCAAGAAACGCTGTTTCTGCAAGAAAGAACGCTTCAAGCAGAATGGTTCGTGTGTTGCAAAAATGCCCACGGCCTTATAACAATCTAACATGATATCTAAATGCATATGAAATCATAAGGTTCTGTTACTTTTACTGTACACTCTAAAATCGTGAATATAGCTCATGATTGTCATTTTTCAGATGAATGAAGTCTTGGGAAATCCCTTTAATCCCGACAATTAGTCGTTTCGTTTGTACCACATACCTGCAGTCCCTCCTTGTATATGCTCATCTGTTAAGGCACAACCTCACCCAGTACACCAGCTCCATCAATCTAGTTGTGAAAACTCACAAATATTCGCCGGTCAACCGCTACAGACTGCCCATCCAAACCGGTAGAAACACTGTCAAATCACCTACTAAATATTAAAAATTGCGCTTAGCTAGAATGGAAACAGGAACGGACAATCTGAGACGAATAACGCAGTCCATCAACAATTTACAACCAGATTGTGACCAAGAGGCATACACCCAGACTTCTTCAAATGTTCCCACGTTTCACTTACTCTGATTCCTTCTCTACATATTCTTACACATCCCGCGCATTTAATGTGTAGCAGCTTGAAATATGACAAATTGCAATGACCTCCACTTTCCTCTGACATGTGTGAAGTCGCTATGCCACAAGTGCTGCGATAAGTGACAGCTGGCCTATGGCCAACGGGTGTGTGTGAAATAATTGTCATCTGGAATGAGCATGACACCTCCAACCATCACGTGAACGGTAATTGGTTGGTTTCTTCACATGCTGTGTTAAGTAGCTTTGTGTCTAGGTTCTGCGAATGAACCACAGATTCAAAACACCTGGCGATGTGAACCAGCACTAATAAAAACGGGAGAGTGACTACAAATCGGTGGTAAAGCGGACGCTTCTGAGTGACATTCGAAATCACGATGAGCTACGTGATCGGGCTGACTAGTGTGCTTGGCAAGACTGCCGAGAACGTGTTTGCGAACGAGGGATTCAGTAGGCAGAAGGTGAATAATGAAGCGTCATTGAGAAGATATCAACCCAAAGTAGACCATAAGCTTGATGATGCCAACGAGGTCACACTTCAACAGTCCACGCGTGTACCCGAAAAACACCGTGAAACCAGTGCAGCAAGACGACTTGCTCTACAGGCCTGCTATACGTTAAGGGACTCAATGAAGTGTTGGTTCGGATTATGGAGAGGTACATACGGTTCATACACGATGAACATGTCCTGTCAGTTTTTAGATTCAACTCAATAGGTTTGTGCCGAAAACGAAGACGTACCTGAGGAAGATATGAACATTTCCGGTTGCAACTGTTCAATATACTGAATGAACATGACGATAAAAGCATTCCCAAAGTTGGCGAAACCGCTTTGTATTACTGTAGTTCATTGGAAAGAACGTTGGCTACAAAGCACACTTCAACCCCGGGTGCAAACGATCTGAATAAAGACTGATGCTATTGTGTTGTAGCAGTAGAAGTAGTGGAAGTCATGGCCTCTGAAAACTGAGCTATACAAAAGCCCACGTTGCTCCCATGGAATGAACACGAATCAACCTCTTTGATCCCACAAAGAGGGTGAGGACCAAGGGGGAGCCAATACTTTTTTGGGACGGCTATCATTGGTGATGCACAAAAAGCACTGTAACAGTTTAAGAATTTTACTTTCACGAACAGACCCTAGTCTGGCAACTGACTGAATATACTCAAGAACTTAGTTCCGTACTTGTTGGTCTTTATTAGAGGTTACGAAAACGGCAGTGATGTACACGTTGACGTTTCTAAACAACCTAATAATTAGATGCACTGGGATATCTGTTCATCTATTAGAGAGATGTCAGTTTGCAGGCTTAAATACAACAAACACCAATTGTTGTTATTCCGATAAAACCCGGTAAGTTACTGTAAGACACAAGGTGAAGCTGTTTGTTTTGACTTTCATCAAAATACCTACATTGGTGTGGTTAACCAGTTCCTGCAATGTTTACCATAGCGAGATGTGTAATTCCGAAAACGTCCATGCGCATTTGTATGAACGCCTGAGTTGAAACCTCTTGGATTATCTCAAGCCGGCTGAATGAGCTCAGGAACAATCAGAAGCATAAAAAACAGGATTCTAATCAGGTCGAGAGTGCACCGGTCACATTTAATTCGCGATGGACCTTGGAGCATCGGAACCTTTACAAGCAGCCGGCGACCGTGATCTTTCACACCTAAAGGCTGCTTTCGAACCGGCTGTATGTAATGTTATCTGGAACTTTTGAGTTAGCAGTAAAACGCTACTAGTAGAACAACTCATCGATTGTCCATAAGTTGGTCTGAAATATCCGGAATAGCCTTTACCGCAATCAAGTCACAGGAAACTGCGTGAACCTGTTGTGATCACCGTATGCCCACTCTATAAAAAGAGGGAGGGTGAATGGACAACTATCTTGAATGTTCATTACATCCAGTGGTGTTCGCCAGGGATATCAGATCTCTTCCTCTTATTTGATTTTGCCAAGGAAGACATTCTGGAAGGTGCGCTCAAAAAACCCACTTAGCGTAGAGTATCCTCCCGAGGCTAGGTTGAACAGCACAGAATGAGTGGATAATACTGTCTTGTTCAGCCTCTTTACCGAAGACATGGGAACCACGGTGAACAAGGTGAATGACTTGACTGGTTTGTATGAAATGTTCCAAACCTTCAAAGTACGAAGTGCTGTTTCAAGACTGGGGCATTCCTAGCCCCACTTTCTTTACTGCAAGCAACACATTCGAGACCGTGGACAGTTTAACACACTTGGGTGGCATTACCTCACCAGTTTATATCATTGTTAATGAGATATCAGCCAGGATAGCAAAAGCACGAGTTGCTTTGCCAGCCTGCTTCTTCTGTGATGTCGGAATGACGTCCGGTTGTCGTTGGCGGAAGGGGCCTATAATGCTTGTGTGCGTTCTGTTTTGCAGTACGGGTCCGACTTGTGATGGTCGACCACCTCTGTCTCCGCCAACTAGCTCATAGCAAGTGAAAGTGTAACGAGAAGGCGCCCAATAAAGCACAATCTTTATTTTCCAAATCGCCAGTCACATGCAATGCGCGCTCTCTCGTTTGTGAGTCATAATTCCAACCCGCAACACCCCCCGGTTTCCGTTCACACATCGTGTGCACTTCTAACCGGTTTACGTGCGTCCGGTGCCTTCTATCGGAGGGTTTTCCGCTTGCCATCCCTCGTCTGTTTGTCCAATTTCGTTGCGCGATGGCTCGTCCGGCTGCTCGTGCTGTCCGCCATTCACCCAGTGTTGGCCTTGACCGTATTCCAACATCGTGTCGAGATGTTCCTCTAAATGTTGAAAAAACCACGCCTCCGATCTGGCCGTCTGTCGTATTTCGCCTGCCCTGCCTCGCCCGTTGGTCCGATCCAGTCGAGCGATGACTCACCCGGTCGCGCACGTTGTCCTTGATACGATCGCGGCAGGTTTTCGAACGTACCTCCCCCGCGTTGAGGTATTCGGCCGAGCGTTCGAAAACTCGCACCTTCGATCTGACAATCCACCACAAAGTGATCACGTGAACGAAACATTCGGTTGCTTGGAATGTTTGAGATGAGCACCAAATTGATCAGCTAACCACGCTGCGTGGGCTGCGGTGGTTAGGCTACATATTCTGCATGCCACTTGGCTGGGCCGTATATCATATATTGAAGCCACCAATAGTGGGGTGAAACCGTGTGGTGATCAAGCAACGACGTGATTACCAGACATGAAGGTACCGGATCGATCCGTTAAGTGAAGTATGTAGGCGTAGTCTGTCCCGGTTTGGGCCCTCATGATCACTCAAACCGCTGGCAAGAAACGCTGTCTCAGGTGGCAATGTGCAGGAGCCAATTGAGTACATGCATTTATGCCGTTTTTAGTTCTGCTTAACCTCTTTAAGAACATTTTTGTCCTTAATGAGTAAACCCTAGGCCTCTAGAATATACCATATTACTGTTGCGGTGAGCGGTAACCCAAGCCACAGTATCTTATATACGGGCTCATAGGCGTTGCGAATGGAAGAGTGAATAATGGAGTCATCCAGTAAAACTCATCCTCTTGTTTTATAGACCAGTCTATTGGGTACAAGGTCCCATGTGCCCCCAAGCCAGCCTGAGACATGCTCAAGGCGCTTTGTTTGCATAGAGAATGTACGTACGCTTTTGGGTTGAGGCGACATCCAATGAACGGAACGTCGCATCACAATCGCAATGGAAATAAACCATTACGATATTTACGTCATAGACTTGGATAGGACAAAGGATGTA
Source organism: Paragonimus westermani (assembly GCA_008508345.1). Taxonomy (NCBI): domain Eukaryota; kingdom Metazoa; phylum Platyhelminthes; class Trematoda; order Plagiorchiida; family Troglotrematidae; genus Paragonimus; species Paragonimus westermani. Next base: position 46,612 of record QNGE01001936.1, on the reverse strand, counting down.
AACCAAGGCAAATTGTGGGAAATATGGGTTGGTTATGCCTTCCACTGGATGGATTATCTATCTAGTGTTCCTGAGCGCGATATGTGCTAAACAACCGTTGATCACATCAATTCACTGACGATAGGCGAACTACATGGCATTAGCCCATGATTCGTCTTCATGAGCCTGCGACTCGGTCAGGGTAAATCTCACTGTTCTTAGTGTATATGGCCACGCTGATGATGTGATAGGTCGCAGTTCGCTGGACACCGATGAGTAAACTACTTTTCTGGATGAGCTCGGAGTCCGAATTGGACACGAATGAACAATTTGGTCTGATTTTTTCGGAACTCACGGTGTTCGTACAATTAATGGGAGCCGTGATCGTCTGCTAAACCACACACAAGCCGGCCATCACCACCACCCATTTCCAAATCGGTGCGAGCAATATAACGACCAGGACTCACCCACGAAGCCGTCACCATAAACTACTTGATAGTGCAAATGGACGACAGCGCGGCGGTCGAGGAGCACGCATCAACTGGATGATGGGTGGGCTTGGAAGTAACCCAGACAACAGACCGATTACGAAAGAGTAGTTCATTCATGATTTCAAGTCCGTTTATTGTAAATCAGTCGACCAGCAACACTTGCGATCACAGAGCTGGAGGATAAGGACCAGTTTCTAGTGTGCTGTCACTGTCTGTCTAAAAAGCAATCTTTAAGTAGCCAAACTTGTCGCATCAATCGGCATCATTAAGTACGTGCCAACTGTGTGTTCCTACTAGTCGGACTCGAAATTCCAGTCTAGTGCTTTTCGAAAGAGGCTGGCTGGAAAGTTTATCCGAATGCAAAGGCTACGATCAAATGTGTGATGTTCAACTTAAAATTAACTAACTCCCCGACTACTCAACAGTAATCTAAAATATCGCCTTGCAGGTTTAATGATATCAGTGATCTCGACCTGTCTCGGAAGTCCTAATCGCAGGGTCATCGACTGGAGTTAACAGGACAGTTACTGTGTCTCCTCTCGAGACGATCAAGCAACCTGATCATTGCTTACAAGCGAAAGTGGTTGAGCTTTCACGTATGATAATTCGGTCATGCCTAATGTAAGGTTAATGACACAGTGGTCAACACGGTTGCCTCATGAAAGCGTGGCAGGAATTCAAATCCTAGCCGTGGCAAGGATGTTTACTACTGACGATCTCCAATCGGAGCGAAACTCGAGTCTAATGCTTCCTTTCGAAAGAGGCTGGCTGGAAAGTTTATCTGAATGGGATCAAATGAGTGGTGTTCCCGACCTATACTGCCATTTTGGGGAGGTGGTCGGGCTTGTGTACTGTTTTGATCCGGCGGGCTATGCTGAATAGGACTCTGGTCCTTCCAGGTGCAACCTTGTCAGACAGGCCAAAGAGGAGCAGTCAGACGAAAACCAGTTACACTCACAAGATTGTACGTCGCACGACTGACCGCGTAGAAGTGCAAAGGTAGTGAGGCACGATCATATGGGTATACAGCAGAACTATTTTTACAGTTGCGGCACTGCTGTCTTCCGTATCAGGAAGAAGGGGGTTAGAAAAGGTACCCTCAAACAAACAGCACTCCGATCGCCCAACGGTTGACCGTGACCGCCGGTGTATTATCCAATACGGTCGAAAAACATCAAATATCTCTCAGAAGTCCGACGTAGCTTCGAGTACATCCGCTGCACCCAGCAGTGTTCAGAATCAGACATTATTGTCTTATTCACTACGCCCTCGGGCTAAGAAAGTCCCTCACTGCCAAGTGAGTCAGACTCTTGAGTCAATGGCTCCGGGTAGGATTCCCCAAGAAAACCCTATATCCTGTTGTCTCGCAAGTCAGACTTTTGAGTCGGAGGCTCGGGGTGAGGTCCCTCAAGTCACCACCCCCCCTCCGCGGCATAAACGACCGGGAAGTATCAGAAGTTATCGTTCTCTCGACAGTGACATTACTGATCGATCACGACTTTCTCCTACTGTTTTACTCCCTATTTCTTCTGCCTTCCACGTGCCTTCGGGCGATAATTGTTTTCTGAGGCCAAGACAACTGGTAAACATTGGCGCCTTCAATGTCCGCACTCTCCGACAAATCGGTCAGCAAGCTGCTGTGGCAAGTACTCTCTCGAGTCTGGAGCTTAATGTGTGCTGTGTCGGAGACGCGAGTCTACGACTCTAGCACAGTTATTCATTTGAGCTCACCTATAGACAGCTGTCGATCTAAGCGCTGAAGCTGAATCTCGCGGTCAGGCTGAAGTGGGAATCCCACTGGGTTCCCGAGCAGAGCATTGTTTGCTCGATTGGATCCCAGTGAACAGTCACTTGTGCGCTGTCAGACTCAATACGTCGGTAAAAGTCTGTCGACGCAAATCAGAAAGGCGTTGTGTATTCATTATATCAGCGTACGCTCCGACGGACAGCTGTCCGGATGCTACCAAGGATGCGTTCTAAGACGCCCTCGTTGACCTTCTGAGGCAGTCTAAACACTCAGACATCATCATACTGGCAGGCGATTTTAATGCTCAGCTTGGTCATCTTTCTTCGGATGAGAAGCGGCTAGGAGGTATGTTTGGTGTCCGGGCACAACGCACTGACAATGGCGAGACTACTACAGCTGTGCGCATCCCACGGTCTGTATATTTCGAACACCGCAATCCAACACAGGAAGAAGCACTGTGTTAATTGGAGACCTCCGTGGGCTTCTCAGCCTTGGACACAGTTGGATCATATAGCAGTTAGTTACAGGTGGCGCTACTCTGTAAGGACTGTCGTGCCTTTTGGAGCAACCACCTGGACTCGGACCATGCCGTTGTGCGTGCCCGTTTCGTTTTGTCATTTGCCCAGAGGACTTACGCTCGTAAATGCAAGGTGTTTAACTGGCATTCGAGCGATGAGGATGTGAAGAACGCTTACCAAAAAGCGTTGGCAGAGAAGTTGCCCAGTTCGAGTCAGACGAACGATCCTAACGAACACTGGGAACAAATCGCCGGAGCTATGAAAGCGTGCTGTGAACAGGCACGCTCCGAAGGAGCTGTTCGGTTTCGACAGAATTGGATTTCCGTCACGTCGATAAATCCTATGAACAAGCATCGCTCTATCCCACCTGGTTCTGAATATGACGACCGTCGAGAACTTAAACGTAAGATGACTAAATACCATGAGCGGTACTTGGTCCAACAATCGAAAGAGATGGAAAAAGCCTTCTTATCTGGGAATAGCAGAAGGCTTTTCTCCCTGATCCGTGGTTACACTGACCGTCAAGTCGGTGTAAGTGAGACCATATGTGAAAAAGATGGTTCACTTATCACCAGCCAGTCGCGCCGACTTGACAGGTAGGCTGAACATTTTGAAGAACAGTTCAGTTGGCTTCAACCAGATCATGTGGATGACGGGACTCGATTGGTCAGCTACTGCATTCCAGACGGGCCTCCGTCGGAGGCAGAAGTGGTCCTGGAGCTCAAGTTAATGAAACGTAATAAGGCTCCTGGACCAGACCTCCTCTCTCCTTCTCTTTCCAAGGATGATGAAGTGAGGTTGCTATCAGAACTGACAAAACTCCTGCAGACGATCAGGGAGACTGAAGAGGTACCTCGTGATTGGTGACTATCAACAGTCACTCCCATTTTCAAAAAGAGGTCCCGAAGTCTATGTGACAACCACAGAGGCATCAGCTTGGTGTCTGTTGCGTCCAAGTTACTCACTGGCCTCATTTTATGTCGGCTTACTAAATCCAGAGAAAGTCAGATACGCGAAGAACAAGCAGGATTCAGGTCCGGTCGGGGAGAGGGTAATTACGTTTTACCTTACAACGGATCTTGGAACATCGGCATTCATATAGGCAGCCGACGGTCGTCGTCTTTTTGGACCTGAGGGCTGCTTTTGATTCAGTTGCTCGTAATGTTATCTGGAGCTGTCTCCTTCGCAAGGGAGTACCAGAGAAATACGTGAATCTATTGAGATCGCTGTACGCTCACTCTGCAAGCGGGGTGAGAGTTTATGGACAACTGTCTCGAGCGCTCATCACTTCTAGTGGTGTCCGTCAGGGGTGTCCGATTTCCCCCTTCCTGTTCAATTTTGTCATGGACGACAAACTGGAGGGGGCGCTTCGTGAATCCAGTGGGCTTGGTGTTGAGCTTCTTCCTGACGCTAGATTGACCGGTCTGCCGAAGATATGCATACCATGCTGAACAAGGTGAGTGATCGGGCTGGTCTGTATGGAATGCGATTCGCACCTTCAAAGTGAAAAGTGCTGCATCAAGACTGGGGCATTTCCACTCCTACTTTCTTTATTGCAAACAATCCGCTTGAGACTGTGGACAGTTTCACATACTTAGGCAGCACTATCTCGTCAGCCTGTAAAATTGCTGAGATATCAGCGAGGATAGCAAACGCGCGAGTTGCTTCTGACAAACTGCGTCATCTGTGGCGTTGAAAAGACGTTCGGTTGTCGTTGAAAGGGAGGGTATATAACGCTTGTGTGCGCTCCATTCTGCTGTATGGTTCGGAAACGTGGGCTGTTCACAAGGAAGATATCAACAGGCTTGCTGTGGCTGACCATCGTTGACTCCGCCAATTGACCCACACTAAGTGGGCTGATCGCCTGAGCAATGTGGCAGTTCGCCGGCGCGTAATCCGGAACGCTCGGGATGCGCGATCAACTGGTCAACTAATTACGTTGCGCAGCTTGCGATGGTTGGGTCACGTGCTCCGCATGCCAGCTGAGCGTTTCCCGTACCGGGCATTATAGAGTGAGGCCACCAGCAGTTGGGTAAAACCGCGTGATGGTCAAGCAACAACGTGGTCACGAAATATGAAGATCGTGACTGCTCCATTGAGCAAAGTGAGCAGGCCTGGATGGGGGCCTCGTGATCACTCAAACCGCTAGTTAGATACGCTATCCGAGATGGCGGTGTGGCAGTCAATGACGTACCTGTATCCAATACCATTTTTAGTTTTTCTGCTTAGTCTTCTTTGATATTTGTTGACCTTCTTAATAACGTTTCCTTCTAGAACATTCCACGTTAATGTTGAGGTGAGCGGCAGCCCGAGCCACAGTACCTTTGGTCAGGCTCATGGCTGTTGTGATGATGATGACGGTGTTCACTTTAAAAATGGGGGTCTGATAACGCTATGAAAATCTCCTGAAAAACAGTTTACTATCTCAGAAGGAAGGTCTTACCAGAGGTTGACAACCGCGTGAAAAAAACAGTCTAAGGATAGTCCGAGGATGGGGTTAGGTGAGCTTCCTGACAAGACCTCATTGGCCGCTATCAGGCACCAAGGCAGGAAATTGCTCTGCAAGGCCGGTACTGGATACAAAGCACTCAAGGACTAAATCACCGTGGAGTTCTCGGAGTTTAGGTGGACCAAGATCCATACTTTACGGTCAACACTCACGAGAAGTGTTGGCAGCCTACCGCTGGACATGCCTAAACGTAAGCCATTTTCTGGTCACTATACACAAACTCACTGATATTCAAGCAGCAGTTTCAGATAGAACCCGCAAGCGTACCTTGAGTGACATCCAATGTAATGGCTTAATATTAGGGTGAAGGATAAACAGAGACTTCGACTTTAAAGGACCCACATTAGAGTGTTGCGGCGCGGCATCGCGGTACTGCAATCAATAGACAAGTTGTAGAAGTCAGGTATCTTGTTATATCTAGGGCAACAAAATAATGAACCAGAACAGGTAAGCTAAAATAAAAAGGAAGACAGGTCTCCTGTCAAAAGCGACAAGGAGCATAGAACGCTCAAAGAAGATTACAGAACTAAATTTGTCAGATTATCGTACGTGTCACGTCGGTTTAGAGTAAACCCATTAAGTTTCCACTTAAACGTCTCGAATTCGCCAGTGTTGATGACGTGGCCAGAAAAACTCTCTATGTGGACATATTCTAATAGCGGACAAATGGTGAAGTCACAGTAACCAGCTTCGCCTATGCCGATCTTGAGGGTGCGAAATAATCGCTACATTGAGCAATCTTTCGTTTGGGTGATTAAGATCGCACAGTATGAGAAACACTCAGAACAGATCGCCTCGCAGTCATCTATAGTTGAAAAGAAAGATTTCAAATATGTTAGGACGTTCAACGATATAGTAGGTTGCGCAACCCCTATGTTTATTTGGGCGTACGACATTACACCGCCTCGAAGCAGCTTGCATCTTTCAGGAAGTGTACAATGTAAGTTTGTATGTTTATTTCGAAGACAGGCAGGACGAAAGATCCTGGCAACTGTATGAACCGACACAATGAAGACAGACAGGCCAAGTAAGAATCCTTAGACGACCAGTTGCAAGTTAAAAACTAGCTTGCAATTCTTGGAAAAGTTGGAGATATGGGCCAGATTTTTGCCCTTACCCACCTGAGTTAGGTCGTGACAAAACAGTGTGTGGGTCACTTCTGAGATATGCTAAGACTGAAGAAATTTGCACTTCTGGTTGGTAAACAGCAGGTCGTTTACTGTCGCCCATTGGGTGATCTCGTTCAAATCAAGTTGGCGTTGTTCGTCGTCTGATGAAAGCCATCCAGCAGTGTATTTTTGGATCGACCGCATATAAAGGCATTAGCGATGCCGCAGTAGACGGCAGGTCTCCAATAAACAAAAAGCAGCATTAGAAAGAACCCTGTGGCCCGACGGTGGTAGAAGGTTTTTTCTACGAGTGCGCATCGTTTACTCGGACCCTAATGGACACAGTTGTAAGCGTTATACATCCATAGCCCCACAACTACGATCTTGCACTGCGGGTGCCTTTTAAGGAGCATTTTGTGATTTACCTTAACGAATACCCGTCTGCGAAAACCAATCCAAGTCGATAACAATGCCCCCACGAAGACCGTAAGACCAATTCTGGAAAGTTCTCATTGTATTCATCAATTCAAGTGTGGCTGCTACCTGGGAAGAACTGAGAGAAATTTAACCACCCAAATGGTTGTGCATAACCCTGAATGACTAGTTGAACAAAAGTCCCCGTAACGAATGAAAACTTTAGCCTCCCACCGATTGCCTGCATAATCGATCGCTAGTCGTTTGGCCAAAAGCGGGTATGCCGCAGATTCACCTAATTGCTTCACAGTTCTATTACGTAATCAAAGTCCACATCTGTTAAAGTAGACCGAATCCCCACTAATCAAGCGTCTAAAACCGAGTTTATGTGCTCAAAGGCAACCCAACGTAGCATTGAAGCTGCCACGGTTTTCATTGATTTTGATCACATGGTGTAATAATTTGGTTCTGTTCGCTATTCTGACTCAATATGATTCATTCAGCTTGTACGCCACAGAATGCACGCTTGTGGCTGACGAGAGTGCAGGACATGATATCATCCCACAGTTTGTTTCCAAATGAGAAAATAGCGTCTTCTCCCAATCTGAGGTTGGCCACTTTGGCTCGTTCATCAATAGGAGATAAGGGACTGGCGACACAGGAACGCCCTCCATGAACCCATGTTGTTTGTTGGAACTCAGTCGGTTGGATACCAGATGCTTTCCTAGGTAGTCGTCAACCATATATTCAAGTACTTTACATATGGTAGGCAGCAGAGCGATTGGTCTATAGGTGAAAGGGCCTGTGCGAGGTCCTTTTTTCGTATGAATATGAAAACGGCACGATTGCAATAGTTTGGGAGCTGCCCCGTGATTAGGGAATGTTTTAATAGTACGAGAAGTGAGGAGGACAGTTTCTCAGCATATGACCATAGAACAGCGTTATTAATCTGACCGACCACATGTGCGTAACTGAGAACGGTTGCACCCAGTTTGGTCTGCGGATGATTCAAGTTCGGCGACAGTAGGACATAGGTAGTCAAGTGGGAGGAAGGGAACCATCTGTATGATGCTAGTCAAAGTACAACTGAGTAATGCGAGGATAAGACTCTTGGTATCACCGCGGTGGATGCTGTCGTCTCATACTCGATCTCTGAATGAGATATCCCTCTCCTGATGCATGAGTGGGAAGACACCAGGTGAAGGACAGAGTAGGGGTTATGCATACGCCTTTAGCATTTGTGTTCCCTAACCAGGTCAATGCACCTGGGCCTAACAAATGTTACCCCGTGAAATGCTTTTGACGTTCCAGAGTATTTTCTTCTAGTGTATAGCCGGGAGCGTAACAAAAGTTTTTCGAGGGTGGCAACGCTTGAGGGTAACCTGAATATTATCCTCGATCCCTCACCAGTCATTACCTAAAGCCAGATCGTTTCGCCCTTGTGGCCAACTGGCTTCCTGAAGAGTTTTTCTCATGAGTACATAATGGGCTCTGTGATGCCCGCGGCGGAGGGCTTGGCGTTAGCGATGGGTGGTGCGAAAAACGGGAGTTAAATGGACGGTAACGTGCTCATCAGAGAGCAGATGGTCGGTTATGGTCAGGGATTCGATTATCTGAGGCATGATTATAAGAACAAGGTTGAGTCGCCGGAGCGTCCATCGCTCACCCGTCTGAATTTGTTTGGTAAGCCCCATGCATACGACTGAACCTCAGAATTGAACAGAAAGATATTCCAGAATTCCATTTTCGGGTGTTCACCGAGTTCGGCATTTAGACTAGGTGACATCATCGATGTATGATATTTTGAGCATATAAGACTGATCTAAATCCCACACGCTCAATATCTTACGCACCAATATCACCTCGTTTGGTGGTGAAAATTTTGAAAGTAAGATGCCAAGCTCGACGAATAACCGGAGATCGAAAACAACAGTCCAGGCTACCAACTCTACAACTAGTTTTAACAATAACATTCTAGAATACTTCCATTATCCAGGAGGTGACGAAGTTCCTCACGAAAATTAGACCATTAGAGCGGGGAAATATTACGCATGCAAGCCTCCAAAAAGGCATACTTTACCAAGTTTGTATGCATTAAGACTTCAGACAAATTCAAGGAGGTAGATTCTATTCTCTCTGCACCGGATACCGCAACTGCAAGCAGACTACTGTGGACTTGAGCCAACTAGGTGCAACTCGAAACACTGTGTGTCGAACCTCCCCACTATCGCATATTGAGCTACCTAATCGGGGAAAATCAGAACAGGAATCTGAGCGACAATAAGCAATCTCAATTTATTGGCAAAAACAGCACCTCTTTATACGGGAACAATAGTATTTACGACTATTATTAAGCTACAGGCGTCCTCACTTTTTGATTGGTTAGTTTTTTGCTGTGTCATTTCACGACCTGGCACCTAGCAACTCGGCTGTTTGAAACAGATACTCAGTCAACAGCAGCTAAACGCTGCCAGTCTGACCATAATTCCGTCTGTAGCAGCTTGTGCGCTAACACTGATTGGCTGAACCCTCTCCAATCGAGAAATCGCTCCAGTTCAAACTCATTACACCCAGCGTTCGCGACTTCTGTCGAGTATGTGTGAAGTGTAGCCACTGAGTCCAGAATAGTAGAATGGGGGCAAGTCTCAGTGACGTCCATTACTATGAATTGTATTTGAAGACGACAACTCGGTTTGGTGCGTCAGTCCGAAAGGAAACAAAGATTCGGGACTTACAATGGAAACGCAAACTATGCTAACTCTGCTGTAGTTAACGTCCATTGGTTTATAGTTGGCGGCAAATAAATTAGAGAGTTTGGGAGCCTCTGACCCGATTCTCCGGGGGTTTTTCCGAGAGTGAGCTGGAAGTTGACGTGTGAGAAATACATATGGTGTCTGGATACAGGTCTTAGTTTCTCCTTGTTTTCCTATGCTCCTCATGTGATCTATAGTGATGGCACTTTATTTGGGAAGGGAAAAGTCTGGAGCCCCTGGTGTTGAGAACATCTGTTTGCAGGTACGGCAATCTGATTAGTTGCGGATGTGGATGGCGTGGGAATCCATACCCCTTCTGGGCTGAAATTGACAGGTCAGATGCATCAATTTTTTTTGAGTGTATAACTACTCTTTCCAGTTATGTTCTGGTACAGTAGCCTCAGGAATGCCATGTACAATTACACGGCATCAGCAGTCTTCGTTCTTGCCATTCTTTTCAAAGCTGTTCAGCAGAGCTCAAGGTAGGCTGTAGCGAATTCTGACGTGATACGAGAGTGGACAACATTAGTCTCCATACTTCACTAGGGTCTCTAATGGTGACCCACACAGGTCATGGAGGTGTTTGATATTGAATGGAGGCTGAACGAAGTCGGTGGATTTGTATATCTGGCTAGCAGCCGGCCCCTAGTAATGGCTATAACTCGGCTGACTGTGTTAAGCTAGGTCTTTCTCTTCCTTCGAAAGACCTGGTCCGAGTTTCAGGGAAGCTGATGATTAAGCGGTTCGCGCAAAAAGCAGGATTTTTGGTTGAGGGAGTATTGTTGACTTTGCCGACAGTGAGCACAAATGATACATGTGACGGAGAGTTGCAGTTAGCCGTGAGCGCGCGACGCACCGATGGCATTATAAGTTTTTCTAGATCAATTGACGGTACGCCTTTAGTCGGCTGCAAGTTATTGTATTTTTGAATCGGGTTGATACATATGCCTAAGCCATCAGGATTAACAATATTTACCGGGTTGGATGCATGTCTCCAACTAGTCAACCTCGGCGACGCACACGCCTTGTATACATTTATTGCTTTGCCCCTTCCACTTGCATTTTAAAGATTTGACAAACTTGGCTTGCGCCTTCTGCGGAGTCTTAGTTTCCAACTTTGACATCGGTGACATCCGTCAGCCAGCTTAGTGCTCATTGCCTTGGAACCAGTCAGTGGTGCTGCCGTTTGAACAGAAATTCCTCTTGGGGAGTCATCTGTCGTTTACAGTCGTTCACTTCAAGCGTACCTCTACTGAAGCATATCTGAACGAGGTTCAGTTAAATAACACAACGACGACACGCTACCATAATGAAACATAAAACAAAAGTTGACTCAAGAAGAGTGTAGAAAGGGAGAAGGACATTAGAAAATCAGAAGGGTTAACTAAGAATCTTTGAGTGAGTTAAATTCGAAACAAAAGTCCATGCGTGGTCCATAGACGGGGGGATTTTTTGGCGATGGCCGTCTCAGACTTCGAAACTGGTGAGGACAGGAACGCCCTCATTAGAGGCATCCCTGAGTTCACTATTGAAGAGGATAAAACTAGAAAAGTGATGAGATTCCCTCAGGTGTTGTCAACAGTAGGCAGTCAGAAATAAAGAAACAATGTAGGACCGAGTTTGAAACAAATCTAGAGAACTACCAGGACTCCCCAAGGCCTTCTTTAGCCATGCCCAGGCTGAAGGGGCCCTAAAGAGAGGACTAGGTAGCACTGCTGATACTGCGGGCTATGTTGCTGAATCACCGCTACAAAAGACGGTTGTAAGCAGGTGTTTGAAATGATACTCATCCTGGACCTTGGAACTACCACAGTTGGGTTCAGAACGGTAACTGAAAGAGGATCCGTGCCGGCAAAAATTGAAACAGAAACGAACGAAGCAGGGGATAAGTAGAATAGACAAGATGTGAAAAGGTGCTGGGGCCAAACAACGTCCATGTGTGGATATTGGGACCCTTAGGCAACGTTTTGCATAGACCACCCACCCAGCTTCTTAATCTCACCATTCAGGTCATCATCCTAGATAAATGGGGAAAGGCAGGAGTCGCACCCACTAATAAGGGGAGCAAGAAGCATGAGGTAGGAAACTACCGATCAGTAGGTCTGGCATCAGCTGCCACAGAAATGTTGAAAAGAATAATCAAGGACATGAAGCACTTCACTGGAAATAGCCTCTTCTCCGCATCATGGAGCATAAATCTTGTCTCACCAATCTTGTTTGCTTGCTTGGGGAAAACACGAAAAAGTTGAATATGGGCAAGAAAGTTGAGGCGTGCTCCCTATACCCCAGGAGTGCATTCGACTCAGTGAACTATCGATTGGTAATTCTTAAACTAGACATTTGTTGTTCTTTCGAGAATACTGAGACGGTTACAGGACTTCCTGAGAAACCAGGCCGTTTACGTAGAGATAGTAAGAGAAAGGTCCACAGTTAGTGGGTTGGGACACTACTGACCCTACCAAAACCTGAAGTGTCCCTACTGCATCTTTGCTGGTAGTATGAAGGTTGTGGGCAGTTTTGATACCGCGTGCGTGGAGATCCGGGATGCTGTTTAAAAGTGGTCAAATTAGTGGCAGCAATCCCTGAATGTAGACAACTGCAGTCAGCTGCTCGTTGGAGAACAGCCAGCGTGGCCAAGTCTCCTCGTAGAGAAGAAAAGTTGGGAAGAGTGGAGATATTCAAGAACTAGGGAGTGGCCAGAGTGGGGAAGCTCAAAGTCCCCAAGCAGCGTCTAGAAGTAGCAAAAAGGAAACAGAGCGCTGCATACGTTGCAGAAGAATTTCATGTCAAAGAGACCGGAGGTGTTATTGTCGCCCTACAAAGCTCTTGTGAAGCCACATTTAAAATACTACGTGCAGGGTTGGAGCCCGAATATGGCAAAAGATATTAAGATACTTGAGAAAGTTCAACTTTGTTTTCACAGCTGCTGCAGGGAATGCGAGGTAACTCATACGAAGAGCAACCAAAGAACTTGATATTTTTCCTCTTGCGCAAAGGAGGATTAGAGGCATCAGAGAAATCCTCAAAACTCTTGGCGTAGAACCGTTGTTTAACCCACATATAACCTCTTGCCTGTGAGGTTACAATCTTCAGTTGGAAAAGACGAGCGGCTATATCGATTATAATGAACTCCCTTGTATCTCGGGTAACCAACAGCTGGAACATCCTTCCACAGATTGTAATATCCTGTAATATTCATTTCTCTTTCCGGACCTATCGTGGGGAATTTGTTTGAATTAGTTCCATTCTTAATACTGTAAAGTGAAACCGCGGCTAATCACTATCTTTCCCCTTTTGTTGCAGAGTCGGAGAATACGCAGTCCTGAATTTAGGACAAACTAATTGACCGAACCATGACGTAATGCCACACATTGTTTCTAACTCTTTCCTTACTCGTGTAGTAGTGTTCTTGATAAGCGGTTACTGGCGAACGCACGTCATCCTTCTTAACGGGTATGTCACAATTTGGCGACCCTGTCAGGATTAGGAAAACAGAAATACCAATAAAACGGGTGAAAGGCAGTCAGAACTAAAGCGGAGAATGCAAGACCGACGAGATGGCAGAGACTGTAAGCACCTTGACGTGGGTGAACGAGAATTCTTTCTTATGCCAGCCGGCAGCTACAGTGTCCCTCTGCCAATGGCGGAAAAATTTCCTCTTAGGATGCCGTATCGACGACGGGGAACCATGGCAAAGTTGTACATCCACCAGTTTCCCCCAGCGCGGCTTAAAACGGCTCTCCTTTGTCTGCCGTCGGACAAAGCATTAGATACTGGTTTGAATGGACACGGAAATGTGTGGTATGACTTTCCACTGATTGTTGCACTCGCCTGTGTTGTCAGCACAATGGAGGCAACAGGTTCAAGGTAGACAACAGCAAGGCGAAAGGGTCGGTGCATTCATGAGAGATCTCCGTTACCTCGAAGAGCAGGCGTATGACGGTGGGTCTGCCCAACAGCAAGAAAAACGAGTGCTAGAGCAATTGGTCATCGGAGTGTCCTGTGCGAAAACATCCAGCGTGAGCTCTTGGTACATCCTCCAACTGCACTGGACGAGGCGCTACAAACTGCGGAGGATTTAGAGAGAGTCGACATCGCTCTCAAGACCTCAGCAGTGCAATGCTTCGATTTGCGAAACGAACAACGCTCCCTTGTCAGTCGTCGGACATGGCACTGTAGTCAGATACAGAATTATAGAGGCCCTTGTGTACCGGCTCCTTTCTAATTTAGTTCACGGCCCGAACATGGAACCTGTTACCGTGGTTGAAACAATCGACCGTAGCCAATTCAATTTCACCATACATGCCACTCTGTTGGATGTCGTGTCACAGACCGAAGCGTTTTTCAAGGCCTCGGCGTGCTGCAATGATACCCAGAGGGCAGCTGGACTGAGGTAAGTAATTCTTGATCACATCGATGCGCTTGCCTGAAGTATAGAAGTGTAAAATGAAAGCGATGAGGCACAAAACAGACACCGGGAACGCCCCTTCCATAAAGACACCGCACAGGAGAATCCTCGTGGTCCTACAAGCAGAGATGTCTAAAATGATCTACGAAATGCGTCAGAAAAATATAATCTGACTGTCAAGCTCCCCATGGGCCACTCCTATTGTGTTGGTTTAAAAGAGGGAAGGTAGCTTGGGTTACTTTTAAGGATGCGTTCTCACTATCCCGCATCGGTGGTCTGTTTGACGCTCTGGGGAGTTCCATTTGTTTCAATACGTTGGATTTACCCTAAGGCTACTGGCAGGTAGAAGTAGGGGATTCAGACAGGGCTAAAACAGCGTTTGTGGTAGCTATGGGTGAGTTTCAAACAATATCCTTTGGACTATCAAATGTCCCCTTCACATTCCAAGGTCTAACGAAACGGGTGTTCAGTGACCTCAGCCCCTCACCGGTACCTCGTTTACTTGGATGATTTCAACGTCCATCGTCACCATAATCATCACAGACAGCAATACATCAGCGGTTCCCGCTAAAACCCAACTACCAAACAACCATGAGAAAGAAAGCAAACTCAGCACGGGAAGAGGAAAGAGAAATGGACGGAGGTGAAAGGAACCTGATTACTAAAAGTAGCTACGTCTATATCCAGTCATTCAACATCAAGGTACCCACACTTTGCAAACAATCGAGCGATATGTTAAAGTAGGGCGTCATCAGCAAAACAGCGTTATAACGGCTTTCACTGTCCCACGTCATTTAATGCACTCATTTCACAGGCAACTCGGCCAAACAACGTCAACTTTCACGTCACTGAGCTCGATTACCCGCTGTCTCACTTAACGTCTCAAGCCACCGACTCTATGAGTCGCGCGGTAAGTAGCCCGGGAGATGAACCCGACTTACAATGGCCA
>QNGE01001936.1:0-23084 GCA_008508345.1 Paragonimus westermani | reverse complement strand
ATAGATGCTAGAACCCTAGAAATGACTGGGGTCAAACTAATTCCTCTGTGGTTTTCACAAGAGCCCCTTATACCTTTCTTGAATATAGGAACTATTATCGAGTGACCCCAACTCGAGGGGACAGTTTCCGTCATCCACACGAGTTGAAATAAATGAGTCAAAGCTTCTATCAGGAAGGAAAGAGCAAACCTTAGTCCTTTTTCCACGGTTGACAATACACGGGTTCAATAAGTTGTTTTTGCTCCCACTGTGGAAAGCATTTCGACGGTGAGAATTAGACAGGTTGTAGCGAGCAGGTCACTATAAGGGTACCACTATGTAGGATTGTCTAAACAAACTGTAACTATGCCAGAACGTTAGTTCAAAGACTACATGTTTGAACTGCAGTAAATGGGAGTAAATGGAAACCAATGGTGGCAGTAAGTTATCAACATGTGTTGAGTCAAATAACGAACCTGTCCAGAATAAAGATGACAAAACCCCCGAACATGCTTCTCCTTGTAGAGGTTACCAGCGGCGGTTTCCATTCTTCTGATTCTCTGCATCATACCCAAATACTTTAAACAGTCGTCGCGCGTGCACTCGACATGCGCAGGAGGAACTGAATCAAGTTTATAGCACTTATATTCCTCCAAATTAAACTGTGCTGATTGAACGGATGACTGCATCCTTAATGGAACAACCGACAGCGTGTTTCCCATCCATCTTCCTAAAAACTGAGAAAAAATGTGCAAAAAGAGAACTTACGGCAATTTTTTTTAGTCCAGCAGCCATCGCTACGCCAGCAGATCCCATTCCACTGGTAAGTGAAGAGCAGGGGAGGGAGCTACCCGGGTTACAGGCGTTGATCGTAGACAAAGTGGCCTTCGACGTGTCACTCCCTCGTATACAGTCTATCACTTTTTTAGTGTCTCATTCGGTTGGTTTCTCCTCATATATGGACTACCTGACAGTTGTTTGAATGGATAGGAATTGAGATCGTTTAACTCAAACTCACGGCGCTTGGTTCAATTTCTAGGCATGGGAAAGTCGATATTATCGTTGCAAACCGTAAATCAGGATATATTCCAAGGAGACAGTTAGCTGTCGTTAAGCATGTCTCCAGCAGATAGTATCTTTTTGGTTCCCAAATCCACTTCAAGTTCTACCGTCTGACCAGGTCTGGCGAACTTTCTGTGTCAAAAGTGAACCGCCACCAACAAACCAAACGGCAGCTTGTCAACAAGTTGATCTAGGATCATTGAGCCACAGTCACTCTTTAAAATATCGAAACAAATCACATACTCTAACCACTGTTGACCCGTTTTTGGGTGGTACGGAACGCCGACACTGGTTAGGGCAAAGGTCTTCAGCTGGCGAGAACCATAGCGGTGCTGCTAAGCGTGATCAGTCGCACAGGCTTCAACGAGGTCAGCGACTAATATACGATCTTCAGGCTGGAGATCAAACGTAGCAGGTTGCAATCTGTCTTTCAAGGTGAAGCAGGCGTCTGGTGACTTGTTAGACAAACGCTGAAACCAGGGTGTAGCGCTTTTGTCGGAGATTGTCGCATTGAATGGTTTCACTAGGTATTGTTCACATCCAGGTAGTTTCTGACTAGTAGACGAACTGCCTCTTGGTATTGCGAAGAGAGGCTTGAGTCTGAATACCTATTTGCGGGCAACCTACAGCGGTAAAAACGGACAAGTGGCAGATAACCTAAAATCCAGCAGACTTCTTCGAAAAAAACGATATAACGGTATATGGAGATTATCTGTTGCTCATATATTAAAGTAAAACGTGAAAGGATCAGAATAATCAGGATAAGCAAGCCAAAGTGGTTCCCAGCATCCAGGGTTCACGCAGTCTTTATACGTCCCAGACCACAGGCGAAAAGCCTACACCTAGCATATGGAAAAGAAATGTCACGGAGGAAGAGATAACTCCCCCTTGGATTAATCACAGTGATCGTAGTAACTTGGTTAAAGAAAATGGGAAAAGTGCGACAGTCGGAAGGGTTCTTAACCTCGGGTCTGTTCGAATATATTACGTAGACCACGTAGTTTGCGGGATGGTCGCCACTCAGTGGTTGTACCGTAATGTGATACTCGTCGAGTGGTCATTCCAAAAGGTCCGTAGAGGTTGCCATAACAACCGCTTCGGAGAAGACGGTCCAATACGTAGGTGCTCTTGCAAACAGCAATAATTAAATCTGACGTATCGTTTTCTTAATTTCTCAAAATGCCCCCTCATGGTTGGTTTGTTACGGAGAACCAGTATTCTAATACAAGGTGATTGAAAGTGTGCGAAGTTTCGTGAACAGGTGTCATGCTCGATTGAAGGCGTTGATATTCTGGACTGAAAAATTTCAGTTTCTTCAGCCTGTATGTTCACGACGAGGTTCTAATTCGTAGCACCTCCCAGACAGCTCTTTTTTGGACGTTTTCAATTAGCTTGGTGTCCTGGTTAAGAAAGAGGGAATACGTATACACGCTCGGCTTTACATGATACCTTATTAAGCTACAGAACAAACCGAATAGGTCGGCAAGATGTGCGCACCTGAAATGTGTTCCACTATGCCCATATCGCTGCTAGCTGTACAGGCTATTAACGTGGTGCCCCAGGAACGTCCAGGTCTCCAATGATTATACTTAGGTCACGTTGCTCGGATGCCGACCTAGGCGAGATTTCTGCCATATTCCTGGCCCGGTTGGCATTTTGGTCTATATTGAGGGACAGATGGTTTTCCTATGCCTAGAGGTCTAGTTTGCTCAGATCAGTCTAGAGCATGTGCTTATCCTTTGAATTCCACGCTGTTACCAAGGTCTTCATATCGTCTGCATAAATCATACGCATATGCCGCACATTGATATCCACACCACTGGTGGATATCAACAAAAACAATGGTTAAACAGTGATGCCCTTATGTACATCCTCAGAGGTCAGGTGTATGGAGGAGTGTTCTCTATGGACTCACACTGAACTTCCTGCGGGGCGAGACGTTTGTAGCCAGCTTAACGATTGGTTTGCGATTACACAAGTCTTCACCGAGGTTTGAAAAGTATCATGATCCGCCGCATCAGATACTTTTGCAAAACCTAGGTAGACTATACCCGCCCCAACTCCAGGATTCTCTACTTTGGTCCACTAATAACTTGCCACCAGTAAGTTAGATGCGCACAAATGTCCATGATGGAATCCACGCTGGTGAAAAGTAAACAGTACGGTCCCTTACGCAACATCGGCTGTGATCGTCAACTGAAGGTTTCGGAGACTGGTACAATCAAGATTAAAGTGGTGGGACGGCAGTTCACAGCGCTGCTGTGAGCGCCGCCCTTTCGATGGGGAATCACGTGTCAGTTCCTCCATACGCTTGAAATTTCTCTCGCGCTTAACCAGTGACGGAGCAATGCGTGCACTTAACCCGCCAAGGAATCCACGTGTTTCATGAAGAAACTAAATAGCATTTTGTCCGAACCTGGTGACTTGTGCGTCTGTAGACTCTTGAGTTTCCTGGGCAGAGACGACTGAAATGCCCTGTTCACGACAGCGTTGGCGTTGACGAGCGGTGGTTTGAAGCAGTTTTGCAGTGCGACGTGTGTTCTGGTTCAGCACAGATTAGTCGGTTTTACTACAATAGCTTCAGCCTCCCCGCTGTTTCTTTTAGCAGACCCTCCAACATTGCGTAAACCTGTTTTAGATTTGAATACCCTTAAATGGGATGTACGAAACGCCCATGGGTTCTAGTTCGAACTTTTCGTACGACCGTTTCAGTGGATAATACGGTCACACATGCCAGCTGCAATGCATCTGCTGTACAGTGCTGTGTGTTGTGGACGAGCCTGTTTGGTACCTTTGTACTGAAATAAAACCCAGGGCTTGCGTTTAGCAACCATGAACTTGCGAGTATTGGGCCTCAGCCAACATCTTAACTTCATCAGCCATGCAAGTTGTGGGGGTACGTGCTTCTTGGTGGCCCGTTAATCTGCAGCCTCGGAGGCTGTCCAAGGGCCATACACGGTAACTATTTTGTCCGACACCCAAGTTGCTTACTCACGACCTCCTTTATGGCTGAAATTTGCATGGTGAAATGCAAACTGCCTGCTGAAAGTTATTCCGGCGACGTATTATTGCACTTGGCGTCAAAAAACTCAGTGACGTGGTCGCTGCATCCCAGCAGGGAGGTAGGTTTTTGTCAGCTGCCACCACGGGTTCATTTGATAGTTTACATCCTAGTCTAGGTGAAATAGTACCTGAATGCCATCTCTCCAAAATCATGCGTTCCATCAGGCCTATCTCTAAAACGACTTCAAAACATCCGGCAATCATGGGTTCGGATTTGCCAGATACGGACAGGGTTCGGAAATCTACATGAGAAAAGCTGGATTCTTCCGTAATAAGAACGTTGGAGATATTTTTCGTTCTGATGAACTTCCGAACTGAAATCATTCCTTCATCACTAGGCGGGGTGGCGTTCAGAGGCCGACAGGTTGCGCCAGTTGCAAACCTTGTATTAATGTCGGTTCTGAGAAATCACCAACGAAGGTCTGGAAGGCCTGTGAAGGGGACTCTACCATTACTGAGGTAATGGGATGTTGTAGTGGATAGACCGCTGTTTCGTAGCTCTGACATTTTTCTCGACCACACCGGAGGTTGCTGAGTCTCTGTAAATTTTTTAAATCTCTTTGGTGTATGTCGACAACCGGTACTCGAAGGTTGCAAATAACTTTAGAGCTAAGTCGTTGTAGAAGCTGCGCAACTCCGAGTTTTTGTGTGGCAAATCCTTTACATTTGTGTATAAACAACCACAGGAGGCTGCCCTCTGCAAACGGCCACTATCACGTGGCCGGTCATGGCTGGATACGGAGTTGATGCCAGAGCCAGCCTAAAAATTAATTCCGACGACGGCGTTTACGGCACCGGCCACAGGTCGTTTATCGGTCGACTGGCAGAGGTGCCACTGATTTCTGTGGTCGAAACGATGACTTCGTCCTTTGGGAAGCTTCTGCCCACCCACTGGAGTATTTTGAAGGGAATTTTTTGAACGGACTGAACTGACTCTTCAACTACAAAGAATCATCGCATTAATGCACGCAATTTTATGTACTTCATTCAGACATGTCTACGCCTGTTTTCCTGGATGTTCGGGTCTGTACTGACCCGCCGCCTTGAATATCGGCGGTGCAATTTTTAAACGTGGAATTGCTAGAACTGAACTTTAGTGTGGAGCATGACTGCCAACAATCTACATATAGATAAGACAAGCCATCTCTAGGATGCTGGACAGTCGTGGACCAAATCGGTTGGACGCACATGTGTTGCGTAAATGCTCGGGCCAGTTGCTTAATACTAACATATTTTAAAGCAATCACAGCGGCCGGCTTCTAAAGATGATGGGGTACTGGATGCAGTACGATCAACCGAACTAGCAAACTGGGTAACCTTGATAGTAACACCAATGAAAGATGATGGAAGTACGTGGAAAACTTACGGCAAACACAGGTTGACTTTGAATGCACGCCTATCAAAACCTACATGCATGAAGGAAGAACCCCAGGACTCACAGCAACATTCGTTAGTTTCCAAAAGCCTTTCAAGAATCGGTTTAAAAGATTTTTACTTTCGAATACCAATTGATGGGCTGTCAAGTGGTTTGAGAGCGGTGATCACAAAATCCGGATTATATCAACACAGTTCTGTTTTTTTTTGTTTAATCATCAGGCTATTTACAACACAATACAATACAGTGAGTCAGAAAATGGTCAACATAGGTTAAGGACGGCGCGTTTGTTACTATTTGCGCAATCACTTTTCCAAACGAGTCATGTTCGCTACTCTGTCGTTCTCATGAATTTGATGGGTATTTTCGAACGAACAGTTATCTGTCAGTAATTTAACCATTTCACCGGCTGTACTCCGGGATACAACAAATGAAATCATTTAGCTTGACAGCAGTAAAAAATAGCAAATTAAAGGTATTAGTTGTAGTCATAGTAAACAAAAATATGCTAACGGCTTTTTAGTACAGCCCAAACGTTTTTCTGACTTCAGTGTATATATCAATCAAAAGGAATAGAAAATTTCAGTTTCCATGCTAACAAAGTTGGAACAGCCGCATACGTTTAGGGTTTGGTGATTGTTATATGACAACAGAACGTTAATGACCACGTTCCAGATCCATCTATTCAATTCCCAGTGGTTCGGCTTCTTACGTTGGAATTCTTCTGATAGTGGTTACGAGCCTTTCTTGCAGACTGACACGACCACTCAAGTTACGCGCATGGCAAATAACCTCTCCTACGAACGTTAATCTCGAGGGATTACTAAATGTTGATTTCGTTTACTTGTCGAATCTTGTTCCCGCAGAGTTTTTCGTCCACACTTTTCATTGCCCAACTTCTCTTTATATGTACCCTGGTTACATCTATGTTCGATCGCTTTGCCATCACGCGACTGTTGCAGTTGATCATACTTACGTGAACCGTTAGTCTCGGAACTCGTATATTTGGTGGATTCATTATCGACGTTTGTTGTCTTTTTTATTTGGTTCGCTGCAATTTTCTCCGACATTAGCGCCTTAGTAATGAGAAAATCGCTAATACGACCGTCTTTCTTTATGGATCCAAGTCGGCTGCTCGACTTGCTAGGAAATTATTGATGCCAGTTGCCTACTGACGTGATTATCCTGGATCCAGCCTATGGGCAGACGGTGCGAGTAGACCAAGCAGTGCTTGAACAACCACTAGAAGTCCGGAATCTCCACTTTTGCGTTGGTTGTGTTTTCCTTGTCAGTTGTTTTGTAGCAACTTTGCAGCGTTTGGTAATTTTAGTAAACGCGCCCACACCGACCGACCTACAGGATCACCTTTGTTTCAGTGATGCACTTCAATTGTACCTTCAATTTCTCCCAGGTATAGTTCATCGTGCTGCTCTCCATTGGGATATTTCTTCCATGAAATGTTTTTCTTTGTTCACCACCCTTTAATAGCGCTTTCTGCTTTTCTCTCATCATCTTCAACCAACCGGGGATATAGCATTGTTTCCTGTTGAAGCTTGTTTCACTGTAAGAACTGGTGCTTTTCCCACTGGAATAGGAGCGGTTCACGCGTAACGTGACAGCCCTGTCAAATACTTTTTTCTTCGTCTGTCTGTTGCCGAACGCAACCAATCACAGACCCGGTTTCAAGCAATTACAATGTGAAGGGCTGTGAAACAGTTCCTCGTCGTTTTTTGGACCGTTCTTCACTATTTCAACAGAACATGGGACCTAGCAATTAGATATCGGTACTTGTTCACTGTTCTGCTACACCCATATTCCGAGTCACTTGCAGAAAATTGTGTGAGCATGATGAGCTCTGTTACTGCTTCACTAACGCGAAAGTCATTCGTGGAACTTTACCGAGGTGTAGAAATTTTAATGTAATACAGGAATGCACCACACTGAAAATTGAAAGAGTTCTGCAGTCCTTCCAAAACCCTGTTCTTTAAGCACAAGTCTTGGCAGTGCAAGAACGGCTTATGTTGCGATTTTCATGAGCAGCGCTCACATCTTGCCTACGGTATAGTTCTTCCGTCTAACGGAAAACTCATGCTTACTATTGCTGACCTGGTAGACCCTTCGAGCCACCAAAGACGTGTTGTCCAGGTTGACATCTGTTCTTTAAGTTGGCCTGCTAACAGAAGTTTTGATGACTCGAACACTACGGAGTCCTTCATGGATAATCCAGCTACACTCAACGGAAGCTACTTTTCTGAGTCTCATGATA
Organism: Paragonimus westermani; assembly: GCA_008508345.1. NCBI lineage: Eukaryota > Metazoa > Platyhelminthes > Trematoda > Plagiorchiida > Troglotrematidae > Paragonimus > Paragonimus westermani. Next base: position 15,339 of record QNGE01001936.1, on the reverse strand, counting down.
TTCCTGAAGAACGTAAAACGCTTGGGGCCCCGATTGTCAGAAAATTTGAAGAGTTGGAATCTACGGCATCACAGAGTTACGGGTATGCGTACACACATCTATGGTGTAGCGGAAGTGACCAACACGACTGATGTGTTTGCTTCGCTTTCCGTTATACATTTGTTTCACTGTTTCGACTTCTTTTACGAACGCGAACACTTCACCCGTATACGCTTTACTTTCTCGCGCCATATTGCGTTCAACAACTTCTGTACGTTCAGCCGTTACAGGATACAGTTCAATCCCATTCATTGTCGTTCGTCTCCGGTGAAGTAAGACAAGTAAAAGCACACAGGTCGCACGCTGACCTTCAAACCAGTAAGGCAAAATGCACGATTAAGTGTGTTTGGCTGGATTGCAAAATTAGAGGGGAGCTGTACGCAGACGGATCGAATAAAAAAATGTGTACATCAGAAACACCTGGGAGGAACTCTGCAGAAATTTAGGCGATGTTGCAGTACGACAAACTGTTAGGTTACAAACAGCTGTGCAGTCAGTTCACTGGAAACCAAATCGTCACTTATACTAGCCGGGTACCCAAGAAGCGATGAAGAAAATATTACGAGGTATGAAGATTGAAGTGGTGTATTGAGGTATGAGGGATGAGAATTACCGAGCGAAAATGAGGAGAATAATCGTAGAACGGCTGAGCGGACGAACCAGGAAGCACAAGTAGATTAGATTGGAGAATGAACAGACTGCTGAAGCAGTGAAGGATGTGACGGAGCAAACTATGGTAACGTCATGGATTTTGTGACGAATAGCTATATAAATGATTTTCAACGCAGGGAAATGTCAACTATAGTCGATAGATGACAGAGATAATAGTGGGCGATTCATGGCAAAATATCGCCTTGACGTGCATGGTATTTGGACTAAGGCTCGCCCAGGGTCTGCGGACAATTAACCCCATCGACGGAATTCAGAATTCGCTTTGTGTAAAAGTGAGGTCAAGTTTACGGTTTTCTGAATTCCTGGCAGATTAGTTAGCTCGTAATTTTCAGAAGCAGTCCTCGCTCATTTTGCGCACTCAGAATTTGAACATAATGGTGAGGTCAGAGTCTTTATTGGAGAACGTGAGATCGTTGGCCCCGCGTCACTGCGAATTGGTCGGAATTATTAATTCATAAAAGTTATACCAGGCAGAATCAGTTACTATGCGGCGACATTCCGAATTTCATGAAGGTTTCTTGTGAGGTAGCTGCTTGTGTGAGTGTTTGACGATTGTTGTGTGCTAATAGAACGCTCCCTGCCCTATTTTCCCTCTCCTCATTGGTCGGTTTCCTTACGTTGAGGTTCTTTATAATGACTACGAGCCTTTCTTGCAGTCTAACACTACCACCCAAGTTAAGCGCATGACAGACCACTTCTCCCGTGAATGTCGATCTTGGTGCCGTTTGCTTGCAGAAACTTGTTTCCGCGTAGTTTTTCCCCTTCACTTTCCATTGCGGAACCATTGTTTATATGTGCCCTAGTTTCATCTTCGCTTGACCGCTTCGCCATTACTTGACTGTTACATTTGATCATATTTACATGAACCGTTGATATCGAAACTCGTATATTTGGTGGATTCAATATCGAGGTTTGTTGTTGTCTTCCGCTATTCGGTTTATCATATTGTTTTTTAACCTTGGCGCCTTATTAATAAGAAACCCTACCGTCTTCCTTTCTGGGTCCCAATCGGTTGCTCGACGGGCTCGGAATTTTTAGGCGCTCGGTTTTTTACATACGCGACTGTCGTGGATCCAGCATACCGGAAGACGTTGCGAGTAGACTGGGCGTTGCTAAAACAACCATTGGACGTCCGGGATCAACAGTTTCTATTTAGCTCAAAATGACTGCACGTTATAAGCGGTTGACGCAATGAGAGTTCATTCGGCTGCTAAGGAAACCAAATTAGGATCTGGTTTGTCGACTTGTTCAAACTTAACCTGCCATGAAAGCCAGAGCGGTGGATAGCAACTTCTTGATATCCGATGTTCATTATTAATTGCCAATGTTCAGTCAATCAGTCATCAATCCTTGAACATACCATCTTTCAACAGACCATGGACGAGATAAATCATTGCTACCAATTAATGAGTGAGATAACTTCCATCACGGGCCACTTCATGTGGATGTTAAAGCTAGCAAGCCGTGAACTGCTCATGGCAGTTTAACAATAATATTTTTCAAATGGGCAGAAGGCCAATAAAACTAATTCACTAATAGAAAAGACATACTACACTGTTTCGGTCGATAGTATTGAGTGGTTTAGTTCGTCGCAGAGGAGAGCAGTTGATATTGTGGAGGAATCCAACACAAAGTTCATTAGTTAACGGTCGCACTATATGTTAAGAATTACAGTCTGTCTAAAACCTGATCACCACCTATGTGCTTGCCGCTGTCCAGAAGAACCTCTTGATATGAGAGATCATGAAGTCTGACGACCTCATGATCCACATGCGCCACAGGTGTAGACTGTCATTTGTTGAACCATATCAACAAAGGATGGTCACTGTTGGATCTGTTAAAGTTCGTCTGTTACGCTTGTCGTCTTCTGTTTGGTAAGACGCGGAGTGATTAACTCGTTGGGACATGTTTTCTTATAGAAAATCGATCCCAGATTCACCTGTCTTTGGTGTGTGTAGTGAACAACCACGATGAATTTTGTACCATAACTGCACACAACATATCCTTTGTCCTTTTTTATAACCAACACTGCTTATCTACGGAAAACTCTATTTTTACCGTCTGACTTGCTCCCATCACCTGCATTGGAATGTTTTAACGAGCTATTTGGCCTTAAGTATTTGCTGGTTCCGGTCATACGTTTGGCTATTATATCATTAAAGCCCTTCTACCGGATAATTTTTGCAGCCGGTTAATTCACATTCGAGGTGGGATGGCACTTTTATTGTAATTTTTTCAAACAGATTTGTTTAAACTCCGATCGTTTCAATTGCTTTTTAATAATAATGATAATAATGTGCAGTTATCGGCGCGAACGCAGGGAGTACGCTGGGAAATGCGTAATCATTTCAGATAATTACATGCGATGCAAAACGATTAATAATCAATTGGTACCACAAACGTGAAATCAGATACAAAAGTCGCGATCAGAAAGGGAGCGATTGTGTTTTACCAAACTCTGAAGTAGGCAGAAGAAGAAAAGGCAGCCAGTTCACTCCACAGATTCGATCAAAAAATTGTGGGGTTACATTAATTTGGCTTTTACAAGGTTTTCTGCGCGTGGATTTTTCAACTGATTCAAGATCAACCCGAGAGAACGTACAAATTCATCGTTAGGATGTTCCGCCTTTACGTGATGTAACCGATGTCAGAAAAATGTCAAGGTATGTCGGCTTTCGTGAGGGAGAACCAGAAATTCCAAAATCATGTGAACAACTGAACAGACTTCAGCAGGGCACTTCCTTGATTGCTGGAAATGGTCGAAAAGCTGAAAATCTCGGTTTTGTGCGTCCACTCATCGCAGATTTCCTCGTACAACCGATGTTTCTGGGAATAAGAAAAAGGATTTGATCTCGCGTGTTAGAAATTGGATGTGGAGTGATAACATTTGCTATGGTGAATAAAATGTATGTGACTTTTTGACAGACTTCATGTGATAATATTATTCTTGCCTTGGTAATGAACTATGTAATCCCAACTAGCTTTTGAGGTAGTTCTCGAATTAATTGGGATTTACTCGAGAAACCGGAACACTGAGTGGACGATGTGGAAGCCCTCACAAGCTGTGCCTGTTCTAAGTGTTGCTCGTATAATGTCATTCCTCTGAATTTACTGATAAGGACAAGTGTTATATTTTCCAGCAACCTGGGTAAGGCGTGTACATGAATAAACGCATGTGAATAGTGATGTTGATTTTAGAACGGTCCTGAGAGCATGCAGGAGACCAACGACTAGATGGGGGTGTGAGTGAACGATACAGAAAGCCATTTCAGGCGAGCCGTTTTCTAGGGGAGTCTGATAGCAGGGACGGCATCTATGGTATACGGTTAATTCTTTTCCGGACCACACTAAAAAATTCATCAGGGGGTACACACAGTTCTCAAATAGACATTGTGTCTGATAGCTCATGATAGCCCTTCAAACGCTTTTTAAAATGCTCAGTATTGTTGTCGGCTCTGAATTCATTCGGAAGTTCACTCCAAATTGAGACAATTTTACAATAAAAGAGTGTGCGTATACCTTTTTTACGAGATAACAAACCTGGCAAATTGGAACCCTTATTTTTCAGTCTATCTGGGCAACCGTGTTGTACGTGGACGGTGAACGTTGCGGATGGCGCCCAAGTGTATAAACCCATAAAAGTGTCGGGTTTATCTTTAGCCTTCACATCCAAATTGAATCAGTACCAAGTTTCCAACAGCGGTGTCTATATTTGAAAGAACAATAATATACTAGTGGGCTTTTGGTAAATGATCGTGGACGGTTTTCTAACACGAGCCTGTCAGACTTGCGTAGATGGCAGTAAACGAATGTGCAATACTCAAGTTTAGGCCGGGCACACTTTGCAGGGCGTCAGCATCGCAGCAAGCGGACTAAACGTTCTTCAATACAATCTATTGTTCTGTTAGACATTGCCACCTGAAAATTAAAAGAGTTTGAATGGTGTATTCCTGAGATCTCTGACGGAAGTGGCGGTATCAATATTATAACCGTCTAATGAGAGGGAACCACTAGGTAAGTTAAAACCACAAGTAATTATGTTCGATTTGTTTGCTGAGGACGTCTTCAGCTATGTTTGCACCACACCGCTAATGATGCTAAGTACTGTCCTATATTTTGCAGAGAGACAGTGACCTTACTAGGCTGGCGGAAATTGTAAGTGACTTGTATATCGTCAGCAAGCAGAAAGTACTTACTGTTTAACAAATTCGTGTGCTTCATTTATATGTATTGGGAGAAACAATGGTCCCGCGACTCTTTCTTGAACCACCCCACTGATCACTGGTTTTGGTGTCGGACGATGCTCTCTTATTTCGATTGTTTGGATGCGGCCTTCAATATGTGACGAAAGCTAGCTACACAAGGGGTCCTGTATGTGAGGAGACGCTATTTTTCTTAAGGGGCGTTTATGAGGCACACGATAAAAAGCCTCTTGCACGTTTCAGTGTGTGACAATTACCGCATATTCTGTGCCGACGGACATCGACATATAGTTGAAGATACCCAAACGCTTACTAAGGAAACAGTGCTGTGAAAAGTTCGTGAGGTTTTCGGCTTTGAGTGTTCAGGACTATTCACTTTTTTATTCCCTTAAACATTCTTGAGCAGGTTGACGTGCGGTTTGCGGGATGATGGATACTAACGTCCTGCCTTGGACTACTTTTGTGGCGATGAATAGTGATGCACTTTTTTCGTCGAATAGGAGAGATTCTGAATAAACGTGACAGGGTGAACAAATTAAATAAAAGGGTGAGTATATCCTCACCTCCTTGCCTGATGACCATTGGTGGGATGCCAACTGGTTTGGGGGTGGATTGAGTGTTTAGTGGTACCTAACTGTGAGCGAATACTTCGAAAAATCATCCAGAACACTCCTCAGAACTTTATCTGCATTTGGCGGAGTATTAGCTGGTAATTAGTGATGTTCTTCATCAAAAAAGACAGCAAAATGTGAGCTGAAGCTTTCACGCATTGCAACAAGGTCATCAACACTCATTTCATCTCTGAGAGTTATAATTTTTATAGCATGGTCCCTCATGGAATTTCCCCATTTTATCAACTACATTAGTTTCACGCATCCCTACTCACTACGGAACACGAGCTTTTGTCCGTTTTTATGAAGGAGTTGCGTCTGACATTATGTTCAAGCATTTCATTCAGTTGCATCACCAGAAAGAAATCTAGTGTTCTTCTGTAACTCAAATTAAATATTCTGAGCCTGTCAGTCTCTTCTGCAGCAAGGGTTTCTCTTTGTACATAGGAGTCGACGCGTTTGACCTCATGGGGGCCAGAACGTCTGTACATACTGTCGGATGTTTGATAAATTCCGCGCCCGCTATGTTTGGGTCCGATGTGAGAAAAACGTTTTTCTAATTTAAGGATCGTAGTAGGGAGAAAAATGCATCTCAGCCAAGGAATTTGATGGGACAATAGAGTACAGCTGTCGGTTAGGTGGCCATATTGAAGTCAACCGGACATCTGACGACAACGTGGTCACTTCCTGCAAATTGTTCTAGAAAAGATACCTCTACAGACAGATATCTATGGTGAATATGAGTTCCAATACATGTTTCCTGTCTGATGGGCATTGGGACATGTTAGTCCCAACCATATAGTTGAATAATAACAACAATCATAATAACGTATATTTCTCAACGCATATGTGAGAAGCACGCTGGGTTATGCGCGATCCCATGAGATAATTACGAGCGATACATAACGAATAGTTAAACGGTAGCACAAAAGTGAAACCTGCTGCCAAAAAGGACGCGGTCAAAAAGGAACAAGATTGTAGTTTATGAAAATCTGACGGAAGCAACAGGAAAGTAAATAGTTCGTTCGATTTAGTCCAAAAATGCGATGTTATATTGAATTACATTTTACTAGGTTGTGTGGTGATCGATGTTTCAAATAGTTCAACGGCACTCTGGGGGAGAACGTCCAAAAGCGTCTTTGGAGTGTCGCATAATTACGGGATATAAGTAGCGTCCTGAAAATGTTGAAATAATTCGGTTTTGGCGAGGCAGAAGGGAACTTCCAACATCCAGCAAACGACTGATTGGACTCCAGTGCAAGATTTTGTCGATTGCTTGAAAGCGACAAAAAATTGAAATCTCCCGAATTGTTAGGCCGAAACGGAGTTTCGTGCATCCATCCGTCGCAGAAAAATTCTCCGCACAATGGATAGCCATAGGACCAAGAAAAAGAATGCAATTACACACGTTAAATGAGAAAATGTGGGGTGATTACACTTACTGTGACGAACAATGTGTATGTGAAACTTTTGACAAAAAATTCATGCGATATCATCACTTTTGCTATGGTTGTTGTAGTATATAATGTATATATAATATAGTGATATAATGTACTAATGTAATAATAATGATGATGTAGTATATAAAAATGTATAAGATGTGCATGAAAGAAATTCGGCCTGCTTTGCTGGGGTAGAGAATAAGGACCAGGAGATATTGGGCATGTTAAAGTCACCACCTATTAGATTGTGTTCTCAAAGCATGTTGCTACATGATTCACTTCTTCCACAAGGCCAGCAAAATTATTGTTGGTATCATTAGGCGGTCTGGATATGTATTCTATAAGTAGCTCGTGTGAACCAATAGAGGCCAGTAACCGCGGTAAATCTTCGAGTTTATGAAGGACAGACTCATTCAGTGTTACTGCTGAAAATCGCTCTTTTAGATAAATAATGCATTCACCACCTCGTCCCGTGAAGCAATCTCTGGGAGACACGTATCCTACGATACTCATCTGCCTATCGGGCGTATTAAGGGAGCACAATTTCTCAGTCACGATAGTGATATAGGAGTCAAGTAAAAAGACAAAAGGTTAAAAAATGTGCGTAGTATTTACCAATGACCTTACGTTCAAGAGTTATACATTGACGGAATTTTTGTCAGGCGTAACACTTAAAATGCTGAAGATCTTTCTGCCAGGTGGGGCAGTGGGTTTCAGAATATCATAGAGAAAGGCGTGGTCTGGGGTGCCCACCAACTTTGCCCTCATAGTTCAGTGGGTGTTGCAAATGTTCGACTCAACGGTAGAAAGTGCTGGAAGAGTGTCATTATGGTAGGATGACTGAGTGAGACATGAGGAGGGTGGCCAGATGGCGGTGGATGAAATACCGAGGGTTCATCGAAAAAAGACTGATTTGGCAGATATTTAACTTACCAGGATAGTTGGTTGGTAACGCATGTGCCGGGACACACACGTTAGAAATTCGTTTCCTAGTAACATCCATGTTTTTGGTGATGATTTTAACCAGAAGACGGCAAATATCTTTGTAATCTTGGTGACAAAAACGGTTTTCAAGTTTCTGAGGTTTTTGTAATTTTGTCACGTGCTTCATTCATCAAAATCTTTGGATTCTCTTACTGGGAGTGTTATTTTAACCTTTTGAAAGCGCGAGTAACGAATATGTCAACGTTCAATGGCTTAGCGATCAACAGAGAAGTAACAAAACTTCGCATTTCACGCTATTTAGGGGTGGAAATGGTGAAACATGATAAAAATCGAAGTCATCGATGTGGTAAGATAGGCTTATCTCGAAATTTAAACTTACTTAAGAGGGAAAATATGATTACAATTTCGGCGATTGATTCCTTGTTGAATGACGTAGGATTTTTGTACATGATCGTAGATTGTTCTTAGTGGAAAACGTAGGACGGTGTATGTGTACCCAAATGGTACTATTTACACCAATCAGGAATTCTGTGTGGCGCAACTGACAAAGCTGTTACAAGAACCTGAACAAATGCTGTCACCGACGCAGCACAATTCCTGACCCAAAGTGCACCATGTGCGATAATCAAAAAGGACGAATGTCGTTGGGAGAACCCCGTGGTGAAAAAGTGTGGCTGCCCTGCAAAGGCAAGATTAACCAATGGCGTGCGAGCAACGGATGAAGAAAGTTAAGTGAAATTGATTAGGGCAACGAAGGAAATAGCACGTGTTTGCGGTTTCTGGTTGCAAATGGTGCAAACATTAGTAATCGACCAGTGAAGTGAATAGGAATACCCACTGCAAAACGCTTATTGCTGCTCCATCCATTTGTCCTAGCTTACGAGAGACGGCAAACGGTACTCTATTATTAAACACGCGGGAACATCTCAGTAGACGATTGAAATCACTGAGAAAAAACAGGGGGAAACGGACATGAGTGATCTATTTGTCTGTGGAAAACAGTACACACTGCCACAGGTTTTCTCAAGCACAGAACGTTGGATTGCATGCGTTCTCGGTGTCCTGCCAGATAACTGAAGCGGTGTATAAGATCAAGTCCCCGTCATCTCGTTTGTCGAATCCGACATCTACAATTGGGAACACATGTGAATGAACTTACTTCGCCCCTGATGATGTTTGATTCGCGCTTTTTTCGGCTCGTGTACAAGCGTTACATTGCCTACGGATCTTATTTTGACATCCACTGAGGGTGCTGTGCAAGACCTCTGCATCATAATCACTGGAGGAATGCAAAGGATAGCTGAAATAGAGAGAGCTGACAAACCTGCATATTTAAAAAAATGTACCTACCAAGTGACAGAATTTAAAGCTGGTTGCCGCGGGATGGATATCCAATTATGTCGGCCATCGTAATACAATCAGAGTGTGAACCCAGTGGATCGGCATCACAGCGGTAGCTATAGATCTGTACCGGTTCACCGCAGTATCTGGATGGAAGTCCTGCCTCAGGCTTCCCCACCCATCTCGGTTGTTTACAGCTTGTAGACGCGACAACAGGGAAGTTGTACAACGGTAAGCCAGTCCTAGCACGTTCTCGTGTTTTACTTGCGAAGACAGTAATGCTGTTAAATAGGCCACTGCCGTGCGGCTACTGCAGTCTTGCAGTTTTATGAGTAAATTGTGGCGGACTTTATAGTGACGGTTGAAGCTGGTTACAGCGAGAGGCCGAAGCGGCGGGCCAATCAGCCGTTGAATTGGAAGGTTGTACTCTGTCAGCCACCGCTTATGAATGGGTACGCCACCTTTGTATACGGAGGTAAACACTACAGAAAGACATGCTGCAGGGGTAGAAATGTTTCCGAAACACTGAGAGAATATGTGTGCGTGGGATCCACATCGAACGGTAAACATGACACTTACAAGTACCGTGCATGCCATTGACGACAACGACGTCGCCATCATGTTGCACACGAAACTGCAATGTTCAAGGTGATCGTTATAGAACCAATTAACATGCACTCAAATACGTTTCACAAATGGAGTCGTGGAGTCCTTCGGTTCAGATGTCTTCGGACAGGATGACTGGCGAGCTTGGTCGTTAGGTAAAGGATGTTCTTGACATACAAGTCAGCATCGAAAACTTCACGACGGCAGTTTGCACTTCAAACTCTCGCATCAGCCACTCGCCATGGATCCATATTTATTTAATGGCAACGGTCAGGAAGTCTCGTGAGTGCATCCTCTTTTTTGACCGTCCGTTGACATTCTCCAGCCTATTATTTGTGTGATTGTCAAAGTGGATTATGTCACCCTGTGCGCCAATCGCATACTTAGGCTTGGCCTACAGCCAATAACACAAAATTAATCTATAAACCTCCTATCCGTTCGACGGATGATATTCAAGTCACGTCTGAACCTACGGTATGTGGTGCAAGGATACACCTTACTCTTCCGCACTGTCTACCGTGGCTATTCGGTCGAACAGATAACCACTGAGAAAAGTGTTTGTCTTCCAACGAATATGATAGGCGAATTTCATCCAACTACATGCTTACGAACGGTATCACGTACATGGAGTCAACACAACATGCTGTCGTAGCCGAACACCACACGGACAGCCCTCAGTTGCGCAGCTATCTCATCCATCACGAACGTGTTCACCGGAAAGTGCTTTCCCATCATTTCTCTGAAAATTTTGAACAGCCTACGCGGTGACACACACTCCTCACTACAAACGTATCCGTACATCACCGGTTGGCCGTGTCCTATACCACCTTCTACTAGCAACTAATATAACTTCCAGCTACGAAAGCCTGAGGAAACGTTTGATGGCAAACTTTTACCTATTTTTCATGGGTGTAATGTACATTCACGGCAAGCGGGAGACGCTAGTGGTTTGATTTGCGTTCGCTGGGTAAAGCAGAGATACGTGTATCTGTTGTCTTCATTCCACGTGGCGCGCACCACACCTATCGCACTGATCACAGAAAGCACTTCATTGGGGTTCTTCAATGTTCGGTTACCATTCTTACACAACAAACTCACTGGGCATTGCAGGCTTCAACTTGCGGAGAATGTTTCCAACTTTAGCGGTTGTGTTGAACTTCCCGTAAACATCCGACACACACTGCCTAATGTCAGCACTTGGTGTATTGTCCAGGAACAGGCTTATGCAGTTGTTCAATTCACTGTTGGTGAGTCCGCAATTTATAGGGTGGGACTCATATACCAGACGATTGAGGGGGTGGTTGTGCTATACTTCGAAACAGCTCACAACCAGACAGGCATTTCGCCGGACCACATGAAATCGTGAACTGCGACCTATGTCGCGAGAACTGATTCGTTAAAATTAACAACTGTTAAATCACTGGGCATGTCGCAAAACCCTGCCTATGCTATTACGCCTCTTATATTCCGTACCACAGTAGTTAATCTAAAGGGCTTTCAGGGAACAAAGCCGACTTCCTTTATTTTACTTGAGTACCGTTTTCGGCCTACGGCTCGTCCCACGAACGTGAATAACGTCGACATCCTCCATGTACCTGTGAGGCAATCCTGGAACCGTGAGAAAGTGCGGAATTCACGCTTCTTACTCATCTCCTTGAAAGCCGCAATATAATCCACTTCCTGAAAACAAAAATGTATCCTGATGTGTTGAGTGATATCTGCATCATCGTATACCTAGGAATACATTATTTCAGAAACCATGTATTAAGATTGCCGCACGCAAGCAATTACAACAGTAAACATACCGATTTCCAAGAAAGACAAACAATAAGGTCGTTTTTAATCACCGGTCACCAGAAACGAAAGGACATGAGTCCATAGAACACATTTCGGCGATTTTAATTTCCGCATTGCATATCAGGCTAATAAATCGCAATATGCGTTGAAATAATTCTTCCGCACAAGATGATTGAGGAAATCACAGTCTGTGACCAATATTCAAGGTTTTGGGTAAGGGGATAAGTTACAACGGAACTATTCATTAACCGACAGAGGCCGTGAAACGTAGCACAGTTGTAGATTGCCTTGGAATCAGTGCGGGGTTAATCGTGCACTTCCAACTGCGAAGCGTTTTTTCTCAGAATGCGGTTCTTGGAACCAGGTTCCTGGCGCCTGTAATGTACTTTTGATTTACAATCTTCCTGTAAATTCAAAATATTACTCTCTAGCAGGCACCACACTGGTCTTGCTCAGGTGTTTCAGATTTATTGTTGCCATTTATAGTTACTCCAAGTAATGGAAGGAGAGGCCCACGGCAGGAAGTATATAAATCTTCCCTTTCAGCTGCGTCATTATCAGGGGAGTTTAAAGTGCTGCTGCTAGTGCCCTGGGTGACTTTGGATCTAGGACTGTCTCCAGTCGACGACTTGGTTGGCGGATGTGTTGGTGAGAAATCGAGGACGCACTTTTGGCAATAACCGTTGGTTTGTCCGTGAAAATCTGAACGCACCTGGCGTCAAGAGAGCTAGACGTTTTTTGTTTTCCATCATCCTTCTGGGCGGGCAACGCAGTGGCGTTTCCACTTCCATTTAGCTGATTCATAGAAATTGGGGAGCAGTCGATATCAACAGTCAAATTAATGAGATTACTGGCTGTGTCACATAAGTTCTTTGCTCGGGAAATATTGGCTCGCAATATTTTCCTTTAGGGTGGCATCTTGTCAACAAACACGCCACGCCTTATTTGCTCTTGTCTTCTGATGATTCCGTTCGTCACATGTTCACTTGTAAAATGAAGTAACAATGGTCAGCGTTATTGCTGTACTTTCTCGCGGAGTCTTAGGCAGTGGCATTCTAGTTCTTCCATCTTACTGGCTTTGATTGGATCTCTTTTCACGAACAAAGGAATTATTCGATCGGGTACGCTAAACACCACTGATTTACTTGCACAGAGTAACCACTTGTGCAATTCGGTGGTTACTGTACAGCGGCCGCGAGATTTTTATGGCTAGAGGTAGTTTGATGGTGGATGTTATCTGAAGATATTTGCTGACCATCAGATCTAGCTGGTGCGAAGTTTCGGCAAGCTCCTCGTACTTATTTTGTAGCTTCGCCATTTCAGACTTTAATTCCATTATTTTAATAACTTGATCTGTGGATATATCGGTGGTGGAATCTGAACAAATCTTGGTGTTATTCCTTTCAAGTGACATGCTAAATTTTGCTGTTGACATTATGTAATCTCGGCAGTACCGCTTTAGCGGTGACTTCGGTCCTCTTAGTAATAGGAGGAACGTGGCGGGTGTTGGTCCTACAGTCTGAAGATTTGCTGCCTTTGTTTGTCACCATTTTGCCTTTTCCTCGAAAGGATGAGTCCTTGGCGACTGGCGATTTATGGAGATTGGTCGACTTAATGGGCATTATTCCCAACCTATGTTCCAAACGCCTCAAAGCAATTAAATATGATAAAAGGCATAAAAAATTATTGCAATTTGAGTGATTAAATAGTAAAAACAGGATATGCACTGACGCGCAATAATATATCACTTTTTCTGAAACAAGCGCCAATTGTAGATGACGTCTTTTGGACTTGGAAGATAGTCCGGTCAATCCGACCGTCTGAGTAAGCACCATTAGAATTGTTGAGTACCCGCAAATTAGCCAAAATCGCCAGGAGCGGTCTAACAGTTACTTTACCTGGTGTCATGAGAGGCGTTGGTAAATAACCGTCTAGATACGCCATAATGGACCATATATACCGCTCAAAGTAATGGTAGTCAGTCAAGTGATAAAAATGACAAAAATATGGTAATTCCAGTGAAAAGCTTTAAAGGCAACGGATGGTTACGATAGGTATGCCTACAAACAAAGCAGAAGACATCATTACAAGAATGGAACGAATCAGTGACAAGTCAGAGTCCGTCGGATTGGGTTGGCCACCAGTGAAAAGATTACTGCCAGGGGATAGGTTTGAATGACGTCCGACAAAAGATTCTTCACGCTGCACGGAATAGTGAACAATGAGAGTTGGTAGATCACCAGGTGTGCTGAACTGAAATATTTCACCGCGCAATTATTTCAGCAGTCAAAAAACTCCACAACAAGGGGGAAGTCAAAGAGGGTACGCAGAAACTCCGTTTATTCTTGTCGTGGGTAAAGTAAAAAACGATGGGTTTGCTTTCAAACGAGCGTGCAAATGGAATTTTCGGCGAGGTATACGAAAAACGTGCGAAAATGAATAACGAAATATAACCATGAATTGTGGACGCTGAAGTTTGGAACAACCTTAGAAAATACAGTTGTGTTCGGTCAGATGTGGCATTTTTGACGTCGAACAAGTGAGATGTGATGATACTCGTGTGGTTCTTTGGCAGAACAGGTTTGTTGAAAGTCATGCGCAACAACAATGGGAACAACTTTGTAAGTGCCGGCCCACAGCTGGAGATGTAACCGTAGAAAGTGAAGCAAAGTTAAGCTGTTGGGCGTCCACTGTGTCACAAAGCTAGTCAGCAATCTAACCATCCTATGTTGACCACCCAGGAAAAATTTTACAGTGACCCACCAGCAGGTTATTTATGAGATGGCAATACTTGCTAGTGTGTTGAAGGTTTAGCCCAAAGTTGTTGGTCGTAAAACAGTCCATAATTCTCTAAACCACACCGAACCCGTGTGTTAATGCTGATTCGCTTATGACTGATTTGTGAGAAACTAGGGAGGTAAACAAAAGACTAAAGACAAAACCAAAGCTTTGCTCACGTCTTTGGAAGTGATGGTGGTACAGTTGCTTCCGTGGTCTGTAAGATTATCAGTTTTTCACCTCTACGTGTAATGCGTAGATAACAGGCGTCGTCCCGTTCTGCGATTTATCTGCTACTGTGGGTGTCTGACCAGAGACAACAGTAACCAGTGCATCCCTTGTTTCAGGAACGCTTGTGGAAAGAGCTGTCGTGAAAACATCACTGGGTAAGATGAAATGCGATACCTGGTCGTTGTGTACTCCGACAGGTGGCAACCATCTCAACTGATGGTGAATAAAGGAGCGTTCTTTAATCCCATTCACTATCTTCTGGCAGCCTTCATGGGTTTCGTGGCGACTACAATAAATGATAACATGAACAGTCGCATTCCAGTGTACACATGGCCATTCAACATACTTTCGTTTGGGACAAGCTGTTAATCTTTCTGTTTACATCCCAGAACTGAAGAGCCAAACCTCCTACATACCCCACCAACTCAACGTGATTCTGCTCCACACTCCATATTCTACAGTAGATAACAATACAGAGGTTCAACAAACCTACTCTTTGTTTTGATTGCCACACGTTTTCCGGTGGTAAGCAGCGGGCTGAGCACTGCTGTGTCGGATTCTCCCAAAAACTAACGAGCCCGTAAAGTTGGCCGATTTCGCCCTAACCATCTGATGTGCCCTGCTCAGTCCGCTTCCCCGTATATATATATATATATATATATATATATATATATA